>JANKYE010000001.1:4190673-4204291 GCA_032467995.1 Erythroxylum dillonii | reverse complement strand
AAATTTTTTTAAATAAATTTAAATAAAAATAATTTTTTGTAAGATTTATTTAATTTATAATTATTATTAGTAATAAAAATATTTATTATTATTTTAAAAACAAAAATTAAAAAAATCACAATAATTATAAAAGTTGAAATAAATAAAATAACTAATTAAAAAACTTTGAAAAAAAATGGGGGAAGGAGAGATAAGAAGAAGAGAGGGAAATTTCAAAAATTTTTGAAAATTTTCCATATTTTTTAAAATTTTCAGTATCAGCCGATATTTGAATTTTGAATATTTTTGCTCTTGAGGTTCATATTTTTTCTTATTTAACGATTTCAATTTTTATTTGATTTATAGGAATATAATTGGAAACACAATTCAAAATTAATTATATTCTGTAAAATACTGTTGCATACCAAACACTATAATAAGAATTCCCCCAACTTTCCTATTAAAATTCTTATAAGTATCCAAATATGTGAATATCTTTACTTTCCATAGAAGAGAAAGAAAGAAGCTAGGGTTTTAATTTCCTTAGCCTTCAAGAGAGATTTTGAGGTTGTTCAAGAAGAGAAAAAGGTAGAGAAAGAGAAGAGCTTCCATTTAAGCCAAAGATCCCTTCATTTGGTGAAGAATGAAGGTAAGATCATTTTGAAACTTTCAAATTTTTGAAAGGATTTTAGTTCATGCAGTTTAGAAAATGCTTAGGTTAAGTATTTTAGAACCAATTTTAGTGTTTGTGCTTTGGGGAATTTTCAATGAAAACCCTATTGAGTGGAATTGTTGTTATTTGTTTAAAGGGATTAAGAGAGTCAAAAGGAACAAAAAAAGAAGCTTTTTGAGCAAGCCAAGTCTATAAGCAAGAAAATCAAGTTGGGCACATGATTATATTAGAGTAAATAAGCTACTACTATTTTCTTTAAATCAAAGAAGTTTTCTGATTTCACTTACATCATAAGTGTTGCATTATTGTTCATGAATGATTTGTCATATCTACTATATGTTTGCTTCATGAATTGTGTGATGAAAATTCTTTGCAACTGATTCTTTTGGAAAAGATGCATGTTTATGAGATTAAGTTTTTGGAAATGATTTTCAAGTTATAGCAAATATATGAAAAGCAAGTTTGCAAGAAAACATTTTCGTCATCAAGCTTACAAGATTTTGAAATTTATGTGTTATGTGGGTTTGTGGTGGTCCCCTAAGTTAAGTCACGTGCACGTTGACCAAGTTAAAAGCTTCTCTCTCCTGCCTGCTAGTGACATCGAGCTCCTTCATGGACTCCCATAAGTTCATGGTTACGTAAGACCATTATGTGAAAATGTGTAGTACATTCTGTTCACGACTACAAAAGACCCTCATGAGAAATGTGTAGTACGTTCTATTTTGGATCCACCCAAACCATTCTGATGTGTTATGATGTGTTTGATCAAGTTTGATGCATTCATGTTTTGTGACTTATGGATTTTGGCTGAAAGCCTAAGAAACATGTATTTTATGAACTCAAAGAAATTTTTCTAAAACAAGTAAAATGTGTTCAAGGTTTCTGCTTATCTTTTTTATTATAAACTGTTTCCCACAAGCTTTCAAGCTCACCTTCTTCCTGTCTCCACTTCAGGTGATAAGCAAGAGATGGAGTGAAAGAGAGTTAAGGCAGGCTTTAGCCGCAATTTAGAAATTTTTGTAGTTCTTGTAACTTTTGAAATTTGAGATTTCAGATTATGTTGTATTTTAAAGTTTCAAACTCTGTTGTTTGAGTAATGAAATGAGAGATTGAAGTATTTCGATTTTGTATGTTCATTTTAACTCCCTTGTTAAAAAGGGTTAAGTTAGAGAAATAAGTTTAGTTTGACGTTTGACTATTGTGGGCACGCCACCCTCGTGGAGATGATGCCTAATAAGGGTTCATAGAAATAACCCTACAAGGTAATATGCACGCTCTAGTTAAATGTGATAATATTCGCAAGAAGATAAAACGATAATGGTTAAAGAGATTACAAGGAACCACGCTCAAGTATGATGGTATTTTATTAAGAGTTGAATTCTAAAAACGGGATCCAACATATTTGGTATCAGAGCAAGAAATTGAATCGATGACAGTTGTATTCTGAAGTATTATGGTTTTCTGAAGTGTTGGGTTCCAGACACCAGTTCGGGATCCAACAACTAATGATTAAACCCACGTAGCAGATTTGTTCTTTAGGGAAGCGGTACGTCTTCATAGGATTCCTAAGACTATCATGTCAGATCGAGATGGTAACTTCCTTAGTCATTTTTGGAAGGTCTTATAGGGGAAGTTGGGAACTAAATTGTTATTTTCTATCACATATCATCCCCAAACTAACAATCAGATTGAGGTAATTAACTGGACTTTATCTCAATTACTTCATGCCATTATAAAGAAAAATCTTAAAAGTTGGGAAGAGTGTTTGCCTTTTACTGAATTTGCATATAATAGAACTGCACATTCGTTTACTTGTTATTAACCTTTTGAAATTATGTATGGTTTTAATCCTTTGTCCCTATTGGACTTAATGTCTTTACCTGTTGATGAAAGGAATAGTTTAGATAGCAGAAGGAAGGCAGAATTGGTGAGGTCACTTTATGAGAAAGTGAAAGCTTAAATTGAGAAGAAGAATTAACAGTATACCAGTCAGACCAACAAGGGACGACATAAAGTTATCTTTGAACCAAGTGATTGGGTGTGGCTCCATATGCGTAAAGAGAGGTTCCCAAATCTAAGGCAAAATAAGTTGGAACCATTAAGGAATGGACCATTTCAAGTCATTGAAAGGATCAACGACAACGTATACAAATTAGAGCTCCTAGGTGAGTACAATGTATCAGCCACTTTTAATCTTAGTGATTTATCTCCTTTGGATGCAGGTGTTGATTCGTGGACAAATTCTCTTGACGAAGGAGAGGATGATACGAACAAGACCAAGATAAGGCAACGAGATCCTTTACATGTGCCAATTGGACCAATAACTCGAGCTCATGCTAAGAGAATTAAGGAGTCGATGGCAGGGTTGATTCGAGAGATTAAAATGAAGAGTTCAAGTGTCGAACCGAAAGAGGAGGTGTTCCATTACGTCAGTTGGACCATTATAACAAGTGTGGACTAAGTGCGGAAATCAATTTCGCAGAGAATCGAGTTCCAAAAAAAAATTATCCCAAAGAATTATTCCTTCAACAATTTTGGCAAAAGAATTGAGCTTTAAAGGAAATTATCCCAAATACTGCTATTTGAATTCATTTTCCTATTTAGTCTTTAGACCATGTTATTAATTAATTTAGATATTTTACCATATATGGCTAAGCATACTCCTATACTATAAATACCTTTTTCTATTGTAAGGAAGACACTTCTGTTTTGATTAATTAAAAATAATTCTCTTGTGAGTTTGTGAGCTTATCTCTCTCAAGTCTTATGTTTGATTTTTAAACACTTCCGAACTTATCAAAGGCATGATCATCCTTCATGGCATTCAACTTTTTAGGGTTCTTAAAATCACATCTTTTCAGGTCTAAGGTTTCATATACCTTAGGTTCTCAAGTAGTGTTTGCTGGGTCTTAGAGATTTCCGATCTATCTACTGGACATTAGCTTTCTTGGGAATATTAATCCGTTTATTTTTTTCATATCATGAGACGAATGGTGATGGATTTAACAACAAAAATGAAGGTGTCAGTGTGGTTAATGTCAAAAGCTTGGTGAAAAACTTTGGCAACCAGACAAGCTTTACAGTGTTGAGTAGTGCTATCAGGATTATGTTTGGTACGAAACACCCATTTATAACCAATAATGTTAGCATTTGGAGGAGGAGGAACAAGAGTCCAAGTATTATTGTGATGGAGAGCAGTGAACTCATCAAGTATAACCTAATGCCATTAAGAAAATTTATTTGCCCAGGTAAAGGACATAAGGTCAAGAGAAGATTTAGTAAGCATGGAGTGGGTTATGTAGTTAGAAAATGATTGAGAAGTATAAGTCTAATTACGAGTCCATGTGACCATTGGATAGGAAGATTGTGTTTGGTGAGATGGTGGAGGGGGTGCAGAGCTTAATAGTAAAGGAGAGGGAGAAAGTGGAGTGAAGGGTAAGGGAAGTGAGTGAAGTGTAGTGGGTGAGGATGTAAACGATGGGGTGGAGAGTGAGCATAAATAAAATCATTTTCAAGGAAACAAACATAACTAGAAATATAAAGTTTGGATGTCAAGAATCAAAGCAATGATAGCCTTTATTTTGAGAATAGTAGTCAAGGAAGCCACATGGAGTGGATTTGGGAGTGAGTTTATCAAGGCATAAATTCGAAAGATTCAGTAGGTGGTAAATAGTAATTCATGAGGGGAGTTGCTATTGAGGATAAGAGTAGGTAAGAGGTTAAAAAGGTAGATAGTAGTAGAGAAAGCTTTAAACCAAAAGACTTTGGGAAAAGAGGAATGAAGAATAAAAGTAAGACCGGTTTTAGTGATATGACAAATTTTGCATTTAGCAAGACCATTTTGTTAAGGAGTGTAGGGATAGAAAATGTGGTAAGTGACTCCATTATTGGTAAGATATTGGGCAAAGGCGCCTTTGTAAGTTCAAAGACTCCATCACATTGATACTGTTTGATGTTGGTGGAGAATAATTTTTCAATTATGGTTTAGAAAGTTTGAAAATTCTGTAGAGCATGAGATTTGTGAGTTGGGGGATAAATCTAGGTATATCTACTAAAATCATCAATGAAAAGAATAAAATAATGAGAACTAGAAAATGAATAAAATGGGGAAGGTCCCCAAATATCATAGTGAAAAAGTTACAAAGGGGTGGTAGAAAAACGAGAAGAATGTGATAGGGAAGATGAATACTTTTTCCTTGAAAACAATAAATACAAGAATTTATGAAATTTGAAAAAACACTTAAAGACATAGATAATTTAGGAAGTGTAGAACGACACGGATGACCAAGAGGTTGATGCCAAAGATTGAGTGAAGCTAGAGTGACTGTGTAAGCAACAAGATTGTGAAAGTGTAATGGAATCTTTATTAGATCGGTATCTCGGTTTGAAGATCCTTCACAACATAACCAAAGGAATTAAATTCAATGAGACATGAATTATCAGTAACAAATTTAGTAACAGATAACAGATTTGTAGTGAGATGTGGAACTATAAAAACATTATCAAGACAAAGTAGACAAATTTGTGTAAGGAATGTAACAAGATCGATAGAGGAAATAGGAAGAGTATTATCATTACCAACAACTACTTGGTTAGGGCCACCATATGGAGTTAAAGAGTCCACAAGATGAGTGTTAGGTGTTATGTAGGTAGTACCACCAGTGTCAAGTAAACATTCAATAGTATCGTTGGAGGGAAAGGGCTGAGGATCTTTAAAGTCATGAATATCCATAGCGGAAAAGGAAGAGTTGAGAAAAGTAGAATTAGAAAAGAGCCCAGTAGGGCAATTTTGAGATTCGAAATATCAAAAATAACATTGGGTCGTAATGTGACCCACTTCCAACATATTTGGCATTAGGTGGGTGATTTATTAAAATTGATGCAGATTGGTTGTTTTGCGGTGGGGTATAGTGTTTGGAATTAGGCCTAGAGACATTAGGCTAGTTCTGTTAGGGTGGGCTATAGTTTGGTGTAAGAATGGACTGATGAAATTGTCAATAGCTGCAAGTTTCTCAACGATGGTGGAGATAGTGTTAAGAAAATTAGAGACCGAGAAAGCACTTTCTTGAGCTTGTGAAGTTTGCATCAAAGGAGCAACCACTAGGATGAGGACTGCTGGAGAAAGTGGCATTCTAAAATGAGTCAAAGGTCACAAGTGGTGGTGCACTTGAGAGTTAGGCGGGCGATGGAGCTGGAGAGGTACACCATGAGGTAACAATAGACAAGACAGTCAAAATTCTACCATTTAACAAATTCAAGGGATATACTATTTTCTTGGGAGATAAAAGTGTCTTTAGCATGGACAAGAAGTTCAAATCCGGAGAAAAACAACTTGGATTTGGTTTCACCAGACTAAGTAATTAGTTGTGTCTAGGGATGTGGTAAGAAATTTGGTTAATTGGTTAAAGGATAGAATTGGGGTGGTAGGTTCTACCATAACTGGTATTGGTGATGATGGAATGAAGGTGAGGTCCTTGAAATGATGTAGGTAGTTTAGGACAAATAAATAAGGATGTGGATGTTGGTGTAAAGGTGTGTAGATGAAAAGGTTTGAGGAAGAGTTGGTTATATCATGTGGTATTTAAATGGATTGTATTGATGTTTGATTGCGTGTTGGAATTGTATAATTATGCTAAAAAGGAAGGTTTGGTGTGTTTTTTTTATTTATATGTTAGTTTTTGTGGTTGTTTGGAGGTGATCTAAATGTGTGTTGAGTAGTCTAGACAAGATATCATAGGTTGGTTAAAAAAAAAATAAAAGAGATAGGGAGTTAGCTCTGATACTTTGAAGGAATTGTGAAGCTCTGATACCATGAAGGAATTGTGAAGAGTGTGTATGAAATAAGTATTGTTTTCGATACATTTTGTGAAAGGCTTATGAGCCTTTATATACAGGTAAAAACAGAATTAGAAGAGATTTACAGAATATATTTACCGCTAATATTATGATCTAGTTTGATTTAAGTTTATCTAGAGAGATTGAATAATAATCTTGTCTACAGAGATTGAATAGTAATCTTAAGATACATATAGAACAAACATTATCAAAAAAACTTATAAATCACACTTTTATCTAAAGTATTTGCATTAATATCTTCTTATGCATTTAAATAAATTATAAGTTAGTAACATATGAAATTTTTCTCTTATACATCATACCTTTAATGTTAAATATGTTCAAAATAAGATATCAACTTACCATCAATAGTTGTTCTTAATTCATTCATTGTTATAAATGTATTTTCTTCATAAATGATAGTTCTTATTTTTATATTAAAAAAACAGAATAATCATTACAATCAATATCAATTAGATCATATGTTATCTTTTTACTAAGCACTTTGAATACATAATAAAGAAATTATAAGTTCAATAGTAAAAATAAAGTTAATGAAAAATAAAAAACATATCAAGAAAATACATTGTCTTCATTATTCTATTATAAGTAATGTAAGCAAGGTCATTGAGTCTTTGTTCTTCTAGGTGATTTTGCTTTTTGTATGAATATGTTAAAAAATGCTCAAATTACGTTAACAACTTGATGTAGAAGTTGTTTAACTAAGTAATCAAATAGTAATTTCCCTCAATGTCGGAGCACTTTTACCAAATAATCTTTACCACTCATTTGCATTTTAAATCAATAGTTATAAATTTAAAAAAAAATTAATAAGTAAAGCATAAAATAAAGAATGAAAACTTATTATGCTACATTTTTTTTAATCATAAGTTCTCTCTTTGTAGAAGATCTAGCAAAACTCTCTAAACTTTCAAAATACAATTTAATTTCATTTATTACCTTTGATTACTCTTCATTAGAGAATATACCTCTATATTCAACCACATCAAAGAGACCATCTATAATATCAACATATGTACATATATATCTACTATATAAGCAATAAGGATTGAGAAAGTAAACTACTAAGTGGATCATTTAAGTAAGATGCTTATCTCATCACCAATTAAAATAATCTATATACCAAAGATGGCTTCTTATCTGAGTCTACAATCCTCAACAACAT
Organism: Erythroxylum dillonii; assembly: GCA_032467995.1. Classification (NCBI taxonomy): domain Eukaryota; kingdom Viridiplantae; phylum Streptophyta; class Magnoliopsida; order Malpighiales; family Erythroxylaceae; genus Erythroxylum; species Erythroxylum dillonii. The sequence continues at coordinate 4,196,618 of JANKYE010000001.1, read as the reverse complement.
ATATAAGTGGAGTCACAATCTTCACAACAATCAAGCAAGCATGCCAAAATTCATTATCCAAAATGATAGTGTAGAGCTTTTTTCCTTTTACACCCTTTAAAAACTTATGACTTAAAAAGTGTTTACTTTTCATTAAATTTTGAAGTGTTTCTTTATGCTCATAAACACTTCTCAAAGTTATAAATGTAATTGTAAACCTAGTAGCAGCAGGGCAAACAATCTCCACCCAATCTTCTTACTTTTTTAGCCAAGACAATAATGTTATATGATTATACTCAAAAACTATGATCTTAGATGCACTTGAAGTAGGATTACAAATATGGTTCATACAACCAATGTCTTTTTAAATGAGATTTATACAATGAGCCGATATAGAGACCAATAAATACGCTGATAATTTGACTATAGTAAGTATATAATTGATACATAATTAGTTGCACTGTCTGTAAGAAAGTGTACAACAGTTGGTACAACTTACTAGACAATTTCAGAAAATAATTCAAATAAAGTATGAACACTTTTAACCATATCAGAAGCATCAATAGACTTGATAAAAATTATTCCAACATTACAATAAACCAAGAAATTAATCAAATTTCTTTTCTCTTTTATCATTCTACTTATCTACCATAATAGTGAATATTGTTGTTTCTTAGCTAGACTTATATGTATGCAAAATCATCTAACTTTTTTTAAAAATCTTTAAGCAAAGGCATATGAATCTTATAATAAAAAGGTCTCGTAGATCTCAACCCCATTGATATTGTAGCATTTATTACTTTTTGAAAATAGAGTGAATTTAAAGGAATATATGAATGATAGAAATATCTAGCTCATGCTCATTTACTTCACAAAATAGCATCCTTACTAACCAAAATACTTTTTTAAACTAGGTTGAAAATTAGGAGTAGCTCTTGGAGGAAAATAAAAATCTATGTCAATAATAACTTTCCTTTCTCCTTTATCTAATAATTGTTGTACTTCATTGTTTTCAAAAAATACATTATGAGCCTATTTATTTTTATTTTTCTTTTTTACTTATTGTTACAAATAATTTACAATCCTCTCTTATACATCAAATGGTACTTTTTTGCAAGAAGCAATATTACCTTCAATATCAACAAGATATTCTTTAATTCTATAAATTCCTACTTCTTTAAATATTCTACTGCAAAACATACAAATATTTTTATCAGATGTTTGGGAAGAAGAAAAATATCTTGTGATATATCAGACTTACCATGCGTAGAAGATGTTAAGTTCGTCAAATCTTTTTTTGATGATTTCATATTCTCCATTATAATTTCAGTCTAAAAATTCAAAAAGATAATTTTGTAAGTTTCTTACACGATTGTAAGTTTTGGACATTATAAAAAAGCAACATATATTGAAAATACTTATCCTACTTAACAAAATTGTATTTAACAAATTAGTGTAGTTAATAATATTCATTTTAAAAGATGGTAATATGAAAGTTTCAAAAAAAGACATATAAGTGAATGAAAAAGCTTTTACTTACTATGTCTTTTTTTTTTCAATGTTCTTATTGTTCAAGAATGCTTTTACTTACTATATGTCTTGTTTTCGTAAACAGTTGAAAATAAAAATGAAATAATTAATCCTAAAATGCTCAAATTTTTGAGACTTTTTTAATTCAGTGCTCAAATATTTAAAATTTTCAATTGAGTGAGTAACTTTTAAACCCTTAACAATTCTGCTCAAAATATTAGTTTTGTTAGTAATTTGTTAATTTGATTAACATAATCTTTGTTGTCTATGATACGTAGATGTTCACCTGGAAAAATAGTAGCCATGGTTATAGTAGAGTATAGAGAATTTTTTCAAGTAAACACCTACACATCATGAACAATCAAGATTTCGATAACTAAATTGACAAATTATTAATGAAACTAATATTTTGAACTAAATTGATAAGGTTTTAAAGTATTGGTCACTTAGTTGAAAATTTTAATAGTGTGGGTACTAGATTGAAAAAATTCTAAAAGTTTAGGCACTTGAAGATTTCTTATCCTAAATAAATATAGATGCCTTAATTTTTTTTCAATTAACACATTTGATAAGTAAATTAGACTATACAAACTATCTAGGTTTTGCAACTTAATAAAATCTTACATGATACAACAACTCTTTCAATTTTCTATTTTATGGGATCAACGAAGCAAATATATGGACTAAAATCCTAATATTCTAAACAAAACATGGTAAGATGGGTTGCTGTATTTATAAAGCCCCATACCGATTAAAAGAAAAACACTTTTTTATTTTCTAGACTTCGTTTGGACGTTTGTTTCTGTTTTATTGGTTTGGGCTTTAAGATTGTTTCTTAAGAGAAATATCAAAAACATGATCTTTTGACAAAAGGATTGATCACAGACTGTTGACAAGCTGGGCCTAAGCTGGAAGCCTAGCTCTAACACTTATGGTGCAAAACGAAACTCAATGCCTTCTTACCAAAATAAGCAGAAGATGAGAAGAAAGAATTAGAATGGCAATATTTAGCGAATAAAGCAAATTCCTTTGTGCCAAACCAATTTCCAGAATTACAATGTGTAGTAATTACGACCATCTTTTTCACAATTGTACTGCATTATTCATAATTACCACAATAACCTTTAATAATAGTGCGCCAGTTAGGATTTAACTGAGAAGGGCACAAAAGATGAACATACGATTTTCAATTTTTGGGTAGAAACAAACTGAGTGATAGATCCCACGGGACGAGAGTTATCGGCTTGCAGCACGTGATTGCCCCACAAAAATAGGCCACCTACCATACAAACCAGTCCAGCAATCGACCTGTTAGCCCTTTACACCTCCGACGACTTCCAGTTCATGTCTTGTTCCAAACCTACAAAACTTCCGTATATTGCTCGACTTAATCTAAACAGAAAGCCAAAAAACAGTAGCCACTGAAAATAAAAGACAAGGGGAAATTAAAGAGCAGTAAGTGGAAGTCTTGCTAGGCTGTGTTTATACCCCACCAAGTGCTTGTTACCATGTGTCCATGGCGTGAATAGTCAATTTTAGAGCTTGGAGACGCTCCCATGAATAGTGACATTAGGTAAGTAGAGCTTTCTGGCTTCAGCTGTCTGTAAGAGGCTAGAATCTTTCTAATTTGTTGTCACCAATATTTTATTCCTAGTAAGTTACAGGCATAGAACAGCTTTTTAAAGCTTCCATCACTGTGGTTGTCATTTGTTTTTTTTTTTGCACCAAAAAGTCTAACATGAAAAGCTAAAATCTTGACTAGCAGAGGCTGCAGAGCAGGGCATTGACAGGTTTAACTTATTACTTAGCAGTATGAATATTTATTTATACAAATGTAATCGAGTTCTGTTATTTGTTTGCCATGTTTGTAGTTGTACCCGTTTCAGGACATGATTCAAATCCCAGGTTGTTAATAGTTCTTGTCATAGGATTGGCTGGAACCCAAGGAATTGGATACTGGCTAAAACTAAATACTACACAAAAAATGTTTAATCAGAAAAAGCGTGGCATATAGGTTTGCACAGAAAGAGCACTAACCAGCGACAAGCCGTTTTGTCAGCTACTGTAAATAGAGCACAGTGAGCTCCAGTTCCATTATGTAAAGGGGGATTTTGTGAAGTATTATTCAAGATCCTGTTTTTGTTGAATTTTCCTGCTGAACTTTTGCTGGGGTATTGGCCTGTCTACTCATTTTGATTGACAGGAAGGGTCTATTCATACAAACGGCTGTCTTGGAAAACTGGTGTCAAGTAACAGGTCTGTTATGATTATGGTATTTTTATGTATTTATGTGGACATATAAATATATAAAGAAAATAAGGTTAGAAGATTTTATGTACAACAGCACCTGCCCTGTAACTTACATGTTAGTTCTATTCCTAGACTCTTATCTATTTGATTATTAAAGTAATTATTTGATAGAAAAAGCAATTTTTGTTCTTGTTCTTGTTCTTGTTCTTGTATTTTATTTGGTTGTTGTTGAATCGATTGATCTGTGTACAGTGTACACTCAGCTCTCTTTCTTCTTTGAAAAACAAAGCAACAAGAGTAAAATATATAGTAAAGTTAAGAAATTAAGGTATTTAATCAAAGTGGTTTCGTCATTATAGCATGCATGACTTAAAATATGTGACTTTAGGTAGAATCTACAAGTTCTATATATAGCCACTTGATATAGATACATCCATAATTAAACGCATTATCGCAATCATATTAATTAGTTAAATTGATTTAGCTAAGCTAATCTAGAAAGCATGATATTAGAAAAACCAAATGTGCAGTGACAAAAGTAGTCAGCATACAGCATCATAAATCTCAAGGATATTTCCACTAAAAGTCTAAAACCATGATTATTTGCACTAAAACCTATTAATTGCAATACAAGAACTTAGCCTTGGATCTACCTATCCAAAACCATCGCTCAATGATATTACACGAGAGACTAAAATCTCTCCTTGTACCATTGGGTCTCAATCTACTCGAAAAGGAGTTAATGGGGTCCTAATAATAAGCACATTATGTAAAGAACAGGGCAGTATAGGTGCTTATACCAGAATCCTAAGGTGATAAAACAGCCGTAGGTTTAATATTATTTCACCTTTGTCTATGCCAAAAAGACAAAGCCAAAGAAATAAAAGATGGTGAAAAGAAAAAAATCCCAATGCTTACTTTTTTGATCCCGTCTCTACTTTGAAGTCCAGCTAGCAATTTTTTTTTATTAGAAAGTTGTGTATAATTAATGACTCGAAAGTCACGACGTTAAATAACAAAAATTATCTTTTTTATAAAATAAAAAAAAGTTACGTATAATTAATAATCTTCTGTTAATATCGGAAAAACTATCTTTTTATAAAATAAAAAAAAGTTACGTATAATTAATGATTTTCTGTTAATATCGAAGAGCCTTGTATGCTAAGGAGTCCTTTCTCTACTTTTGATGGGAAAATAATACAAGCTAAGCTGAATCATACTGAAAATGACTAAATAAGTTCCCAACTATAGTTCTTTCACTAGTTAATAATTGAAGCTAAGAGACAAAATTAGGGTGGCCTTTGTCCAAATTGGACAAGAAAAACTTCACAACCTACCCAAGCATTTCTCATCCTCAGGATAGGCTGCACTGCTTCTACGTATCATAGGACACACATTAAATATGATCATACCTTTAATGTCTATAAAATAAGTTTATTTTTAATTAATTATATCACATTGATTCAGCCACGTGGCATCTTTGTCTCTTTCATAATATTAATGAGAATATATCATAATACAATTTAAAAAAAAAAAGTCCTCAAGATACCTCTACATTGTGTCATTGTCTAAGCTTGCTCTTCCTCTCTCCCTTCCCATGCCGGATAATCAAAGCGCAAAATAGTACGAGTAGTTGGGACATTAATAAAACGTCGTATGATTTTCCTAAATATTTTGAAATTTCACATCTATTTTTTTAATGATTTTTATTTTTATTTTCTTTTTTAATAAAAACAAAAACAATATACTCGATCAACTCAATAATAAATAATTTTTGTTTTAATATCTTATACAACATTTATTCATAAATTATAATTGAAAAATATTATACTTCATTAAAATAAATAATTATTTTTATTTTATTTTTAATTACTAAAACAAAATTTATATATTTAAAGATTTTTTAAATTTAAATTACATTGATTAGTAATTATTAGTCATTTGACAATAACATCTCTACTACTAATTAGAGGTAAAATTGCATAGTACTGGACCTCTCTAGATCTTACATCTCAGTGAAATTTGTAACAAGCGTTGTTGTTATTATGGTAGTAATTATTAAATTAAAATTATTTTATTTAAAAATTTTTAATTTTAAAATTATAATATTAAATTAAAGTACTAATAATTTTTATTAATAATTAAATATATAATATTGAATTAAATTATTCATAATTTTATTAATA
>JANKYE010000001.1:4138460-4151400 GCA_032467995.1 Erythroxylum dillonii | reverse complement strand
AGCTCCTAGGACATGTCAGTCGACAACACTTATTTCATATGTATCACTTATGATTAAGTTATAAAACTTTGGTTTTTTTCTTGAATAATTAGTAAAAAATTATGATATAAAAATTTTCAATAAATTATACATTAGATATAATTCTTACAGAGTCAAAGTCCAAATAGTTTACATTGAAAAATAAATCATTTTTTATTTAGCACCATATAAAAGCTTATGATAGTAAATATGTTATAATGATATTAATGAATGAAAATCACTTCACAGTTTTTGAGTCTTGACTACGAAGAAATTGAAAAGTAAATAAAGCAAAAATTTAGTAATTTTCATTAAAGAAATGTTTTAAGTTCCAAATATTTTAAAAAGGTAAAAATTTAGTGATTTTTATGATTATTACTAAATATTTTATTATTATGATCGTTTTTAGTAATTCCAAAAATGAAATTTCAACAAGTAACATATTTAAAATTAAGTTATGATATTGGAAATAAACTTACACATGAAATAGTGTTAGAAATATGAAAATTTTGTTCACAACTCAATTATCAATGATATTGGAAATGAACTCTCTTGCTTTCTAAATACTCGACGTTTCAAGCATCTAACACCGGTAAGCCAAACTTGGCTGTGATATAAGTCTGGAACAAAAACAAAGTAGCCTGTCGCAAGAAAGGTGGTTGACCTTCTTTATAACTTGGGGCAAACCTGAGGTTTGATGGTTCTTATCTGGCTTGTTATCTTAATAAAACAAAATGAATAGAGATATCTTACACAAGTCAGTTTTGGTGTTCTGAGCATTGATGTTAAATGTGCAAGTAGGACTTGTTTTATCTAATGAAAGAACAGCTTTACAAAATTCCTTGGTACATGGTTATAAATGGGAAAAAGCGAAGTTTGTACCTTCCTTTCGTATGTACATGTTACAGAATCTCTTTTGCCAGGTTGATGGAGAGTTAGGGCCTGTGTTGTTCTTAGGCCTCGTCTTGGTCTGTGTTCCTCATCCTTTTCCATTTGTACGCTACGTTGCTTGCCGGGAAGGATGGATAAATTCATTATTTCAGATGCTCAAGAACCTTTCTGTTTTTTCATTTCATAGAGTTTGCTTGACTTCGTAACAGTCAATAATTGACCTTCCAGAAATATCTGACCTGACAACCAATTTAGCACAATTATTGAGAAAATTCTCATCATACGAAACCGACTTTTTGTACGTGTTTGGCCCAATCTTGGCATTATCTTTCATATGTTGATGCTAATCTAAAAGGAAGATTCGGATTGTTCCTTGGTGATGACTTCTTATGTTAACTTGAACCAGATACTTCAGAGGCTTCTTGAGCAAGGAGCTTGGAGGACCTGGAACATGGATCATTGAGCCACTTTTACAGATGTGACTGCTCTGAAGGAGAACCTAATACCTGGTGCACCTTTGGCTACAAGAACCTTCCTTTTATGGTCTCAAAACTAAAACATATCTTTATTGGAATCTTTGAATTTTAAACCATCAAAAAGATGGTTAATTGTAAAATCATAAATGTTTCAGATTTATCTACATGTTATATTCTGGTCTGATCAATCAGCCGTGAAATTTGCAGAATATAACTGGGATAACAGTGTCACCTCCATTACTCTTTTTTGTTGCTATACAGACTTTTCTTATTTTTCCGGAAAATGGTCCAAAAGAGGGGTCGTCTGGTTTGACCATTGGTTTTGGATATGAGATAAACGACCTCCACCCGATTTAGTAAACCTATTTTGCTGACTATTCAATTTAATCAGCCTCAGCAAATGGCAGAAGCGCCTTGCTGATCTTGGGAAAATACCATCAGCTTCCAGCCTCAGAAATGCTCTGTAATGAGGGCCGCCACGACTTAGACCTAATTGCAGAGGAATTAATTGATGGTGTCCTGTGTCGGTGTCTTTCATGCTTTATCACCTGAAATCGTTTTCTAGTGGTTAGCTTCCACGATATGATAATGGGACAAAATCATTTTCCATGCTAATAATTCACGTCTACAAAGCTAGCTATTCATTTCTTCATAATTTGATGTCAGGATAATCAGTCAAAACTATGAAAAAACATCATCATAAAGCTGAAAGCCTGCAGATGTTGCTCCACTGGAAGTATCAGATTATTAAATAACTAGAATTGTTCATACATTTTTGTACTTCAACGAGACTCATCTTCTGCTTTTAGTATAATGGTTGGACACACCAGCCGGTAACTTCATGAAGGAAGAAAATCATGGTTTTGAAGAAGCATATCAAATAATCTCAGGAACAGCTTCAGGAATAAGCTCAAATTGGAAAAAGATCAAGTTAAAGATACCTTGTACTCGTCTTTGTCAGGTTTCTTTAGTGCTTCACAATCCGCACTCTGCTTCTGATCTGCTGCCTGCAATTTCTCAACAGATTCTCGTTGCTGCTGCTTCATTTTTGCATACTTCTTTGCCCGCAACACCTTCATAACCTCTGCAACCGAAAAACGTACTCTTATAAATTAATGCACAACCTCAAGTAGATACACAAGAAAAATGATTCTCATCAGATCATATTCCTTACCTTCAGTAGTAACAAGCCTATAAGCATGGCCAAGAGAAAGCGTGTCACTTGGCCTGAGAAGCTTAACACGAGTGAACTGCACAACTTTCTGCTCCTGGTTTTCTTCGCCAGAAACAGGCAATGGAATGATCAAAGAAACATAATGACCAGGATTCATTTTCATGACCTCACTGGCTGTGACAGGCCAATATAACCTCTCTATTTTTCCATGGGGATGCTGTATTACAAGAGCTGCAGCATCTATGGCTTGACAGTTCCCCATTATCTCTTAGCTTATCTTCTCCAGAAATCTCTCGTGGGGGGAGAAAAGAAGAAGATGTGAAGATAGATAAGGGAAGAAGAGAGGAGGAAGGAGGTGAACTAAACAACTGTCTCTTTCTGTACAGCGCCCACCACCCTACAAATATACTAGTAAGGGTCTTATTCAAGCAGGCCGTCCCTCAATTTCTCAACTAACATAAAACTGGAAAAAGAGAAAAAAGAAAAAGAAAAGAAATCTTACATGTGTGTATTCAATAATTAAAACCCATTTGACATTTCAATTTGGCAATAAAGAAAGTTTATTTCTTTAGGGTGATATCATCAACTACAGAACATATTTGTGATGGTAACAAGGTATGTGCAATGATAAGAACTGTATGGTTTTATTATAATTGGCACCGGCAGGACCCTGGGAAGCTGGTTCGGGTGCCACGTGGAGAGATGTCAGGAGGGTCGTTGGGGGCATGGCCCGTAACTGTCGAAGTACAATCGTAAGACATAGGTGTGAATTGAAGTTTATATGCCCAAAGGCAGGCTTGCCTATTGGCACCTATGTCCTATCCAAATTCCCCATTTTCAACCCTTTGGTCCTATAGATCCTTTATCTTCTGGTTACAAAAAAACTCAAATGGGTTAATTCTACTGTAAGATGTGGATAAGTATATCACCTTCTAATTCATCTAATTCTTGAATAGTGAGTTGGGGTTGAGTTTAAATGGCTAAGCATGGAAGCACTCACAATCTCTAATTTAAAAAGAACAGGCACAACTTTTGGTGTAAAAGTGGTACAGTCCAATGCAATTCAAATGTCATATCTTAGCATATAATCAAGGCTTGCATTAAAAAGATGCTTTAGATTAACCCAAAAAAAAAAAAACTAAGAAGCAAGACTTACCTCACGCTTCTTTTCATGTGTAGTGTATGGAGGGTGATGTGGATCAAATCATTAGAACACATTTGCATTTAATTAATCAAAACTTTCGAGTCCTACCCAACATCAATGCAGAAATTGTAAAAGAAAGTAGCTGTTGGGTTTATTTTTCTCAAACATCTTCAAGGCAAAGTGGCAAACCATACTGCAGCAGTCACCAACTCCTGTTGCATTTCAGATAATCCAAGACAAGATTAAGGACAGATGGAAAAGAAAAAGTCAAGATTTGAGATTAATTTTCTTTTCCTGTGTTCCTAAGATGCTAATCTTGGATTGGCTACGATAGAGACAGCGATCTCCCCGAAGGATCTTGAACTCCTGCTAGGAAAAACTTTCTTCTATGATTCACATGTGTAAACATCTCTGATTAATTGTCAGTCTATGTAAGCCATGTGAGATGTTGGGGATCTTTGGTTCACACAATAAATGGTGACTGGCCCAATTTGCTTATTTCAAACAAGACCCTTAATTTTAAATGAAGGGATCTTAACTTCTTGTGAGAATTGGTTGAAGCAGCCCCTTTGATATAATACAATATGAAAGGAGGTTACTAATTGTTATATGCTGGTGGTTCTATAATGTTCTTGTGGGGGCAGCAGATTTAGGGTCTGGTATCTTTATGCCTTGCCTTCTACACATTCTAATTCGTAATTAAAAACTTGTGTACCAAACAAAGGAGTCTGGAGGACTTTTCTTAGTGGGTTTTGTTGTTTTCTTTTTGTCAAGGACATCAATCTTATTGTTGCTTTCTCTTACATTCTTCCCCTCTAATACTAAACTTTGAACCCATCCATCAACAGTATCTCAAAGAATGTCTACAACATGAGATTGAAAACAAAAAGAAAGAATAACTAACTAAATCTCATGTCATTTGCTCCTGTTGGGATGCTGCTCTACATGTTCATGTACCACCTACCAAATACTCAGACCATGTTCTTTTCCAACCACACGCTCAGTGCAAGTGTACAATGTAACAAAACCTTTGCAGAGGTGTTGTTATCAGAATTTATTGGTAAATAAAAAGGCCAAGGAAGGTGGAAGCAAACCAATTGCATCTGGAGATATTTTTTCTCACATGCCCACTATTGCATCTATGAATGACTTCTTCACTTCCCCATTTCCAGGAACAAGACCTTTGTTACCAAGTTGTTAAAAGCTGCTAGATTCCATCTGTTCTTATTTTTACCCTTCTACATCACCACTAAAATGAAAGGTCAATTACGTGGGCTGCTGCTACAAGAAAAAAAAGGCAACAGATTTTATATGCGACAAGACATTAGAAAGGGATTTCAACCCTTTTCATGTTGCTCTTGAAAATGGTTGATACTCTCTCTTGTTTTGAGTCTTGAAAGGCACATTTTAATAGCAGGAAGTGCAATGATCAAGTATTGTTATATTCTCTATTCTCTAATGGAGCATTTTGATGGTCCTTAACTAGATAATGCAGCATCCTCACTGCAGTCCAGCTAGATAAGTGCAGATAACTTTTATGATCACTAGAACAAAAAAAAGAATCATTCTTTAACTGTCCTTTCAAATAGGAATAATAGTTTTAATCAATAAGGTTCTAAGTTCCTTCTCATCTAGTAATCAATTAAATGTTGGTATCTATAAAAGAGTCACCTTAGAAGTGGGGACTAAACTAAACGCCTAATTTATACACATTGCGTGGCGATGAGGGTGATGTTTGAGAGATAATATAATAACTCATCTCATAATTTAGCGACTTTGGAAAACATGATTTGGTCAACGTAGGTTAAGAGCTCGAGGAAATGAATTTGTAATCATGCGATCATATCCGATATGTTTATGTTCTTGGTCATGTTTATCGCTGTCAGGCAAAATTAAAAAAGAAAAGAGAGAAAATGAGCCATTAGAACGTGATTTGTCTGCAGTATTTGAATAGCCTTTGATTAAGCCATTAGCAACTCTTGTATGTACAAAAATTGAACACGCATGGCAAGAAAAAAGGACCTAACTTTTTGTGCAAGGACCTCCAACTTTTTGTGTAACTTTGGCTATTGCTGATTGACACTACTCGATTTGTATCCATTGTCTGAGCGGATTAGTGGTAAAAGGAAGGAGGGTGGATTTCAATTATTGGTTAGGCAGGAGACATGTCCATGGCTTTTCATGAAATCAAGAATAGACACAACCTTCTTGTGGTGGTCACCATGTCACCTCTACAATCCAGGACCGTGAATTGATCAAATCAGGAATTCATTTGCCTCGGTTTTCTGAGACACTTGAGAGTATAATGGTAGAATTATATGGTTTCATGGAAACATCAAGAATAAGATGTCAGTCCAATGAAAAGCTTGCGGAGCAGGGCCTCATGGTTTCTTCATTTTCCACTAAATATCATTACCTTCCAGTAACTAAGCAGAACGTTCCAGCTTAAAGCCAAAGGAGGGATGAGGTCCCTCATTCCTTGTCACAGTTGCATTGAGAATAAAGCAAAACGTTGTCTCAGCAAGTGCTCGTGACCTTTTGGTGTGCTTTTCATCTCTAAATGACCATGATTAACCATACAAATACATTTCATTCGTGCACAAGATAAGAATATCAAATCCCATGTCCTCTCATCTGGATCTTGGAACCTAAGTTTATGCTCTTTTTTTCTAATATGTTTAGAGAAGGGTAAACACTGGGTCAATAGGTTGATCTGATAAATAATTGCATAGCTGCTGGCTGCTTTAATATAACTTGGTGCATATTTCCTCAACCTGGTATTTGAGATGGGGATTGGGACATCACATTGGAAACCAGGTAAAGTAAGCAGCAGGACCATCCTATTAACGGTGTTAGCAGTAACATGCCAAATCACATGCAAAGAATTCCTTTTGCTTCAATGTACAACCCAAGAGTGTGCACAGGTGGTCAAATTTGTATGGGCATCACATTGGAAACCAGGCTAATGTGAAATGATACATATCCAATTGCAAGTTGCAACTGTTATCTCTAGTGTGGATGACAGAAACAGTGAAATGCAGATTCAGTAACAGAAGAGGCTGCATAAATGGAGTAAGACGACCGTTATCATTTATACCAACCAAGTTCTAGTTGCAGAGCTACAATGCAAGTTGAGACAGAAAGAAAGAGGGAGCTACCAAATAATGTAACAAAACCAAGAATTTCATTTTGTCAAGCTCTACGATTCTTGGGGACAAACTAGAGGTTACAACTCCAAAATTATGTTCAAAGATCATACTGAAGGAAAGAACTTGTTAAGATTGAAAGGTAAGGAGTAGAACTCCTCACTCCTTGTGTCCGTTTTGAACGACCTGAACCTGTCCCACCAGTGCATACCTCTATCCTTCCTGGTTGCATTGTCTTTCCGGTATAACGTTACATCCAAGAAGACCGCCAAAAATCCAGCAACAAAAGGTTCTGATGAGAATGGCACATTAACCATGTCATTGAACTGCCGAAAGTGACCATAATTAGTATCAGGATCATCTGAACAAGGGTCAGATTCTTAGAGAGTAAAGTAGGGAAGTCGAGTTGGTTACCCATCTTGCACCAGTGTGCACTGGTCCATAACCATTAACTGCTGTATACTCATTGAAGTATTGAGGTACTGATAATCCCATGAAAACAGAGAAGCCAAGTATAAACTTTGTTCTAAAGCTGTTTAAGTTGCAGAACTGGAGGAGACTGAGACCTGATGAACCTGCTCGTGTTCAACCCCAAAAAGAATTAAGTTAGATTTTTCATGTTTAAGGTTAAGAAGCCCTCCATAACATACTTTTACTGGTACATACCAACATAAGCAAATAACAGGCAGTATAGAGCTGCAACAATCGGAGCTGGAATTGAGGCAAAAACAGCTCCAAATTTTCCTGAACCGCGAAGTATGTGAGTTACATGTGTTGTTAAAATGGAGGAAGGAAGAAAGAGTTACATCAAGATAACTCACCGAGAATGGAAAAGAAAATCATGAACCCTGCTGATATTTGAACAACCCTTCGGCTGCCAACGCGTGTAACTGCCAATAAACCAGCATTTTCGCTGCAGTTGAAGCAAAGCAAATTTAAGGGAAACTTGGAAAGGATTAGAAAGTTGTGTTGAATTGTCTGCTTTAAGATCACAAGAAAATCTTACATAGATACTGATGATCCATTTCCGGTCCCGAACATGCCAGAGAAGAGAATTCCAACTCCCTTAAGTAGTCAAGAAGAAAATTTTGAATTGTTATGAATCAGCAGAAACTTTCAATACTTATAGAAGCACAGAGTCAACCAGGTTATCAGAATTGCAACCAGAGAAATATTACTAATTGATGCAAATTGAGTAAAGTTCTATAATTCAACTAAATAGTTATGATTTCAGGTACGAGAAGCATGAGTTAAAAGCTGGAGATAACCTGTTTTATTCAGATAGAGTGTCCATAGATTCGTATTTAGCTATCTTGTCTTCATGCATGTAATAATTAAATTACTATGATAAGTGCAAAGTAATCACTTGTGAAATCAGTACCTGCCAACCTACACCTCGGCTAAGGACTGAAGGAGGTATTGGAGTTGCACTAGCATACCTTGACACAGCAATGAAGCCACCGGTGGACTGTTAAGAGTATAAGAAACTAATTAGCGAAGATAAGAATTGTCTAAGACCTGATGTAAAAGAGATTTTGAAAATTCTTAATGATGAACAAAGTGGAATTTGAATATGCAGGAGAAATGCATTCTATGCTTCAGAAGCACTTCCACACATTCACAAATAAGACATTCTTTTGAATCTGTTCCGTCACTATGAATGGAACGACTGTGAGAAATATGCTCACCAAATGGAGCAAGAGTCAAAATAATTTCATTAATGATTCAAAAAATTCATATGCACAGGTAAACAAACCTCTACAAGGGCAACGAATGAAGCCATCATCATTGCAAAAGCCTCACCAGCATCAAAAGTGGGAGCTCCCCATTGGAAGGGGTATGGTACTCTTATCCTACCAAACAATAAAGATCAGTTGGCAGAGAAAGCTATAAGAAAGGCATAGCATTATAAATTATACCATAACAAGCCCAAGCAGCAATAGACCTTCCTATGGCCAGAGTCCGAAACTCATGGAAGTTATACATCAGGGGAGAACACAGTCCCCCATCTGGAAATTTATATCACTCTAATACTCCCTACTCGGTTAGAAGGAAATCCATATAGCCTTACCATGGTGCAGCGCCTATAATTCCTGCACGGTCTGTTCTGCAGCTTAATTGGGTTTTAGGTCCTGTATTCTTGTATGCCCCACCCACAGTAAGCAGATGAGCATATATCCACACAATAACCACCGAGAATATAACAGCAAAGCGATCAAACACGGAACTCTTCCCATGCATCATATGAGGTATATACTGCAAAAGCTCATGAAGATTAGTTTTACATCTTATGAAATGCCATGTATGATAAGGTGAAGTCTATGCATTCTCTTCAAAAGTTTCCAGTGAACTAACAGAGGAGCGTAGATGTGTTGCATTTACCTGGGAGAAAATTACTAGAAGGATTATCTGCGGCAGTCCAATCTCCACACATTTTGCAAGCTAGCAACCCCAAAATCATTGTCAATGATAATACTTCAACAAGATGTGATATCAAATGGAAGCTCACACTCTTACCAAGGGGAATCCAAATTCATACAGCCCAAAACCAGATAAAGCCACAAGAGGTATAGCAGATAATGGACTCGTGAACCTGCAAATCGAAAGGAAGCCTGCATTTAATTAGGATAAAGGCAAACGAACTTCTTCACTATTGCAAAGTTCTGACTTCAGACATGTGTCTCTGAACTACATCAGTATATACTGTACCATGCCTTCAAATTTATTCAAGCTAAAGGTACATAAATAGACGAAAGTAGAGACCATCCAAGTGCTGATTATACAAGAGGGGCGGCCTACAGAAAGAATAAAGGAGAATGTAGAAAATCAATAAACCTTGCAACATTTCGCCAAAGGCCACTGAAGCCAATGACAATTTGGAGTGTGGAGGCAACAATGAGAGCACCCTGAATTCCACGCATTATCTTCTCGAATTTCTGCATTATAATCACAACTTGAATCAGTATTGCATTGCGTTCTGTTCTGTACTTATATACAACCAACAAGAAAAGCATCTTATTAGGCAATGTTTCCACGAAGCCACCTCTGTAGGATTCAAAATGTCACTGTATCGACCAGCCAAGACAATTGAAATGGTGGTTGGCAAATAGGTGTAGGAACCTCCAATCACAGCAGGCAAACGGGAGCCGAACATTGTTTGGAAAAACGTGTTCAGTCCAGCCACAAAAAGCAAAGTCTGAATCATCTTTGCCTTTTCCGCCTGAAACAAACAGTTTAAGAAAAGATCCATATGGCCATGAATAAGAAGCATCACATAGCAGAGTGGTTTAGACCCTTAACGCTTACATTTCCTCCTCCCATCTGCGGAACTAAAGTGGTGGGTATAAGCACCGTTGTGCCAAGCATTACCAAGTAGTGTTGGAAACCAAGCAGAATTGCTTCAGCTGCATTTCAGAAAAGAATCCATGAGACAATGAAATCAAGGAATTTGTGTTGCATGAATATAAAACGAATTCATAACCAAAAGGTACTGATGCAAGTGTCTTGTGCAATCAATGGAAAATGGGATATATTGAATTCATTTACTAGATGAACCAACTTGGAAAGGAAATCATTAAGCCTGACAACTACTTCTCTATTTACTAGCAAAAGATACCAAGAAAATGGTAATAACATCGATTTCTCATCGTTATCTTCCAAATACGGAAACTGTGTTTGAAAGTCAAAGAATCAGAAAAATATGTGAATAGTCCACATAACGCCAGTGACATGTAGCTACTGAAATAAACCACTGATGAAAAGAGTAAGTGTAGAACTCACGCCAAGGAGGAGGACTAGTAATGCAGAAAGCAATATTAGGGAGCTGATCCTTGACCGGATGTGGCTGTAGCTCCTCCTGTTTTGGGGGCGGCGCTTGTCCTGCCATTAATTCTCTCTTTTTTTCTCCCTAAAGCTCTTACTTCTCTTTGTTTTCCACTACAAAGCTATGTCTCAATAAAAAAGAACCTCAACAACCAATTACGACTAAAAACCCCAAGAAGCCAAAACCCTGCCACTAATACCCAGAAAACAGCTTATTAAAAGATCCCAAAAGGCTGGTAATAATCCGAAGAGAAACCTTAAACAACAAAGATGATAAAAAAGTTACGAGCTTATAGCAAAAGAATGAGAATCAGGCAAGCTTGTGTAAACGCTGGTGCAGACAGACAGAACCAACTTGTTAAGGGGTGGATGGGCGTAGAACGTTGCTGAATGGGTTAGTTTAAGCGCTAAAAGGACACCCACTTGGACTTGGAGACGAAGAAACGTAAAAGCAAATGTTAAGAGAAAAAGAACATAAAGCAAAAGGAGAGAATTAGGAGCCTCCCGAAGCGAGAAAGAAATCAGAATACCTCTCTCTGCAACCCAAAAACGAATCTCTCTCAAATCTATCTTCCTTGCATTGCTTTAACAATGTTATAGTAATTTCTTAACGTGGGTCTAAGCTCTCTTTTCCAATCACGTAAAGGTAAAGCTTGCACCAAAGCATCCTCCCCCGTCACCTTTACCAATCTCTTGACACCATAAGCTCTATTTTCGATTTAAACAATCAAAAGTTCACTAACTTTGATTTTTACACACTCAAGCAAAGAATTAAACTGTAAAACAGTGTAAAGTTAGCACATTTTCATATCATCTGCACTGTACTTGTTTCTGGTTGACAACAAATTCAAAAGATACTTCCCAGAAAAGAAAGTAATAATCAAAAGATACTACATTGATTACTTTCTTACAGCTGGTAAACCAATGTGACGAAAAAGATCCTCTTTGAATTTGTGACCGACTACGAGTAGGAGTAGTCATTTCCTTTTCAAGTATTGTCAAAAACCATCATTCTGTCCTATGTGCCCTTTACACTTCTGGGTTCTTTCTCCTTGCAGTCTCTCTACTGAGCTCTGTGCATGAACACATGTCCTGAAGTGTACCTCTGTATTTGTGTATCGGGAAACTATATATTGGGTCCATAGCTCAGAATCAAACGCTTAAAGTAGATATGGAAGCCTGAAGCTTGCACCTTATCTTGTAATGAAGGATGCTCTTAGTTATCTTATGTTAACGGGTAACACGTCACCTTCACGAGCGTCTATCTATCTACTAAATAAGATCCATAAAATAAATAGATGGATGCTTATTTAGAACAGGATAATAACAGAGTAAAGTCACAGTTAATCTAAACCCATGTTAATACGTCTGATATCAAAGTATAGCAGAAGAAGACATCCTTTTTACTGGATAACTTATTGCCCATTTTTCTTGTACATCCTATACTATCAGGGTTTGTTAAGAATGTTTCAGCGAAATATTTCACAAATCTACCCCATCATATCACTTCTCATCATTCCATTGATGGTCCTAATATTTTTAATGGATATTGTATGATTCTGTTCATTATATAATAAGAGATTTTGGGATTGATTGTTTTCATCCTTTGTCTTCGCCATCATTTGGAATGGAAACAGAACACAAAAGCTGTCCTTGTTGATCAATCCTTGTACATTTACTGGCGAGCACCCAATTAACATATCACTTTCTTTGTTTTTCTTATACCACTTTACTGAAAGTTTGCTTTTAGCAGCTTTCGGCTACATTTTCATTTTCTTACAGTAATAGCAGCAAAATTATCTATGGCCAACTGTTCTATACTTTGGTGGAAATTTGACTCAAATACCATCAAACTAAACCTTATATGGAAATACTTCCAACGAAAGTACTCAAGCTTAGCAATAGCAATCACTCAAGTATAATTCACATATGAGAAAAATGAGTTACGACTTCTTGAAACCAAATTTATGAACAAAGTATCGGTATTATAGTTAGTTTTGGTACAGTATTGTATTAATATCGATCAATACCGAGTATCATTTTAGACAATTTTTTAAATTTATAAAGTAGTCTTTAAACTTTTTAAAATTGTAAATTAGTCTCTCAATATTGTATAATCTATAATTTTATATTAACTCCATCTACACAAATTTTAATAATAGAAATTTAAAAAAACAACAATCTATTTATTTTTATTAATATTACTTTTAACATATTTCATATATAAATAATAACCACAATTAATATAAAAATAACTTAATTATCTTAG
>JANKYE010000001.1:4047632-4060630 GCA_032467995.1 Erythroxylum dillonii | reverse complement strand
AAATTAATAATAATAAGAATAACTTAATAATAATCATAATAATCATAATCATAATAATAACTTATTAAAAATTAATAATAATAAGAATAACTTAATAATAATAATAATAATAATAACCAAACATATTTTTATTTTCAGTTTTTTATTAGAATTCTCAACTAAATAGGTTTTTGTTTTTAGTTTTTATATTGCAAATCTCATCCAAACAGGTTTTCGTTTTTAAAAAAAAGAACTGAAACTAAAAACAAGAAAAAAAAAACAAAAATTATCAACAGAAAATAAAAATAGAAACAAAATGACCCCTTAAAAACTTCCAATTAAACATTAATTAGGCTTTAAAATAGTCCTATGAACCTTACAATGGCAACACGCCTCGCGATCCTAGATGGTTAGTTAAGACCATTACAGAGGGCTCGTATTTTTATTTACTGATGTTTAATGTTCGACGTCGTTTTCTTCGTCTTCTCGTTCTTTCGTTTTCCTCCCCGACGTCGTTCTCTTCCTCTCCTTCTTCTGTTACGTTCACCGATACTATTCGTAACAGTGGGGGCAAGGTTTTGCCTCCATTTTCACTTACACATAAAGATCAAAGAACTTTCTTAACCTGCGATCATCCTAATGTGATTGTTCGAAGAAACCAGAAATGGCGATGATAAGGTTGATGACGAGAGCGCTAGGGAACTTGAGCACGCCACCGTTTGCTAAGGCAAACCCACTTAGCTACTCATTATTGAAGTACCGGTTCTTTTCCCAAGGATCGTCATCTATAGTTCAGTCAGCAACGGATGTGGTTGAAGAAACTGAACCTGATGCCACCGACGTCATCGAAGAAACTGAACCTGATGCCAACGACGTCAGATGGGGAAAGGAGGATCCGGTGTACCCACAAGCTTCTGTTACCCCTGCTACTCCTACGTTCACCCTCCTCCAGCCACGTGTCGTGGTCTATGACGGTGTTTGCCATCTCTGTCACGGATGTAGGTTCTTGCTTAGCCTAAAATATTTAGGGCTTTGCTAATTTCGGTCACTGTTGATCTAAATGTTTATCTGGGTTTCTTGAATCATGCATTTGGCATAGGTTTGATTTCATTCATGTTTATGTTTATGCTTCTCCGTAGGAAGTGGTTGTTTGGTAATTGGCCTCATTGCCAAGAACTCCCAAGTCCATTGGTTTATCTCAATATTCTGCTAGCATGTTGAAGATCAGAATGGAATTCCTGATTTGTGGTTTTTGTCCCTGTATTAGCACGCAATCCTACAAGTCTTTTAATCTTTTGCTTGTAGTTGGAATATTAGCTTCATTACTTTCAGTGAGAGGCATCAGTTTTATGTGCTTGCAAAGGCAACTGGCTTTTTTTATAACTTCTAGTTTTTTCATTGATTTCAGTTGTTTTACTAATTTAGCCAGACCCATGTTTGCCCCCCGATTTGTTTACTCAAGCTCTGATCCATTTTACAGGGGTCAAGTGGGTGATTGAAGCTGACAAACACAAGAAGATCAAGTTCTGTTGTCTCCAATCCAAGGCTGCTGAACCATACTTGAAGTTGTGTGGTCTTGAGAGGGAGGATGTTATGCGTCGTTTTCTGTTCGTTGAAGGCCTAGGTTTATACCACCAAGGATCCACTGGTTGGTTCATTCTAAATGCACCTTAATTTTCTTTTGAATATGTTTTTCATGCTCCCATTAATATGAATGAATGAATAAGGATGTTTCTTTCTCACTTAACGACTATTCAATCTCTGTAATTGTGCCTTTTCTTCATCAGCTTGTCGTGCCCATCTTCCTCTGTCCAAAATGTACAAGTGTATGACTAGTTTGTCTTTGGTGCTTACAAGTGTATGACTAGTCTGTCTTTGGTGCTCATTGAATACAACTTTTGGAATGTGAGGAAACAAGAGTTTCCAACCGTTCTTATGCTTATTGTCTCTCTCTCTCTGTTTTTTTTTTTTACTTGATTAACAATTTATGCTCACTGAATTTTTTCTGTTCACAAGATCTCACTCAAAGAGGAAGATATTAAATTATGGAGTTTATTTTTGCATATTATATGGATGTCTGATCTGCAAGGAGAGAACCCCTTCCCTTTAGTAGCTATAGTTAAGTTTGATTTAGTTGGTGGTTTAATATATGGCATTTTAGTTCTATTCTCCATAATTCAATTGCATTGTTTAATGCAATCTTTGAAAGTAGAAAATGAATCTTTCATCAGAGATTGGTCCTGTAGTAAATGTTGAAATTCCATTATGAATGTCAATCTACTATCTGACTTTCATTGATACAACTTTAACTTGCTCATCATTGTTTTAACCATTTTCATCTCTCTTTAACTCTTCAGTCAATTTTCAATCTTTTTACTGGAGCTTTTAACTTTTGAATGTTGCGCTGCAGCTGCACTGAGAGTAGTTCCATACTTGCCTTTACCATACTCGGTCTTGAGTACACTCTTTATAGTTCCAACTCCTGTCAGGGATGCTGTATACGACTATGTTGCACAACGACGGTACAAATGGTTTGGAAAGGCCAAGCATTGCTTAGTTTTGAATGATAAAGAGCTGCTTGAGCGTTTCATTGATAGAGATGAGATTGTAGAATCAAAATGATATTTTCCATATTAGAAACTGGCTTTGTGATCTTCCAACTTGCTATTTTCTTGTGTAAAGATACCTGTTAATGAACGGAAGCAGAATATAGGAAACTTGCATTAATTCATCACTGCGATAGAAAGTTCATTCAACTGATTCATGTTTGCTAGAGTTTGTTCATGATGCGAAGCATAGTAGTTTACTCTGAAGTTTGACTATAAGTGTTCCATGCCTTGTGCTCCAAACAAGTTACGACAGTACGTAAAAGTCCAATGTTCTAATAATCGACGAAAAACAAGTCATACCATAAGAGATGCTGAGAACAAGTCAACCACCACCACCGTTTGTTAGCACAAGCAAGATACCTAAGCATTTACGTCGTTCAAGAACAGATAGCTTTCACATAATTACAGATTACTACCGGTACTTGCTCTATTAAAAATTGACGGAACCGGCTCTTAGTGGAGAGCGACGAAAAACAGAACCTGCTCTGCCTACCACAAGTTTCCACAAAGAGTTAAAAACTTCAAAGGCTTTTTTTTTTAATTAAAGGAAGAAAGACGATATAATTACACGATTAGTCTAGAGAAACAGACCCTTGACATATCCTTTAAAGGATAGAATGGCACTCAATGGGTTTAGCATTAAAAATCGTGATTTTGAAATCAAAACGTTATGCAAAATTTGCAAGCCAGTCCGCACATTTGTTCCTCTCTCGATAGATATGTCGATGTACAACAATCTAGTTTCGAGTGAATAAGTCATTGATAGCCATGATGAGAGGATTGAGAGCCTTTGATCGAGTAGCTGAGGAAGACAGGAGATTCAGTACCGTTGTGGAGTCCACTTCTAACTTGATTAGCCGATAACCCTTATTCCAAGCGAGTGTGAGCCCAAAAAATACTCCCCGGAGTTTCGCAGAAACAGATGACCGCCAATCCAGATTCTGGCTGAAGCTTCCAAGCCAAGTACCTGTACTATCACGTATGAAACCTCCTGTTGTGGCTGAGTACGAGGACTGCTTACATGTCCCATCCGTATTTAATTTTACCCACCCATTAGGAGGTTTCTGCCATTCGATTAAATATTCATGTCGAGGGCGACGACCAATATCTGCTTTACTTTACCAGACGGACGACTCGTATATCTGGAGGGCATATTTGGAAATGTGGTTGGCTGGTAAGGTTGGCCAGTCAAACTAGTCATCAAAATGAGCCTTATTTCGCTAAGTCCACAGGAACCAACAAGTAGTGCCAAAAAGAATTGACCAATCGTACCCTTGAATTGACCAATCGTACCCTTGAACAAGTTGGTGGTTTTGGAGATTTCTGACGAGTCATTCTCGAATCGACACAGTGAGAAAGTTATCTGAGACTAGTTGTGGCGGAAAAGTGTCCCACACATTGCGGGCTTTGATGCAATGTGTTGCGGACCCTTCTATTGCCAAATGGCCTTCCAGATTTCATTAGTCGATACGTTATCATGTTCTGTGATCCTGGAATACGTTGATGCGATAGTGAAGAGTCCAGTATCTGAAAATCCCTATGTCAACTTATCCGGTCCAAGGTAGGGCCGATGGGGAAAAGTTCCTGCTATAGCCCTACAAATGGACTCCGGGAGTAGAGATTGAAAAGCATCACAATGTCAATTATCGTCTGTGTCCACAAAATGCTGAACTTGGAGATTTATAGAGGCCTGGAGAATTGGGGTTGTTGCATGGGTAATAAGGGGTCCCACACCCTTCACCCAATGGTTGAGCCAGAATCGAGTCCTAGTACCATCACATATCATCCATTTCATGCCCTGAAGGACAATGTGTAACGTAGCCTTTATACTCCTCCAAATCATTTATTTGTCGGTTGCTTTAATAGAGGATGGTATATTATTGACATCAAAGTTATACTTTGCAGAGAGAATTTTAACCCATAGCGCAGTAGGCTTGGAGATCAGCGGCCACTGTAAATTTGCTAAGAAAGCATCATTGGTTTCTCATATTTTTCAAATACCGAGTCCCCCCATTTTTTTCGATGAACAGATTTGCTCCCAGTTCACTAAGTGAGTCCTCTTTTGTCCATTAGATGGGCCCCACAGGAACTGACGTATTACCTTCTCCAGCTTATCACAAAGTCTTCGTGGCAACCAGACTGTCTGCATTGTGTAACTAGGGAAGGCCGCTATAACTGAGTGAGTCATGGTGATTCGTCCTGTAAAGGATAATAGATTCGTTGTCCATCCGGATAAACATTGTTGAACCTTATCAAGAATGTGTTGATAGGTTCGTCTATTGACTCTTTTGTACAAAAGTGGCACTCCAAGATAATGACCTAGATTAGTCATCTATTTAAAACCCAATTCTCCACTCAACAGGCATGACATCGAAGAAGGGATGTTCTTAGAAAAAAGCAACGTGATTTCTCTTTACTGACGTGTTGTCCAGAAGCCGTACGAAAAACAATAAATGTGTCTCAAATAAATTGCACTTGATCTATAGAGGCTTCAGAAAAAAGAATGAGATCATCAGCAAAGAATAGATGAGAAATAGGATGTCCTTGTTTGCTTAATTGAATAGACTTCCAACATCCTTGTGTCACTAAATGGGCAATTGATTGTCCTAGACATTCCATACATAGGACAAAGAGGTAGGGCGATATAGGATCTCCATGTTGTATGCCTCGTGTGGGACGAAATTCATCACTCAGTTCGCCATTCCAGTTCACTTGAATAGAAACCGAAGAAATGCACTTCTGAATAAGGTTGATCAGAGAGTCAAGTATCCCAACGTCGGTGAGAGTGTCCTTATTGAAGTCCCAATATAACCTATCATAAGCTTTTTCCATATTCACCTTAATAGCCATTATTCCTTTACGTCCGGTTTTTCTTTTCAATGTGTGGATGACTTCTTAAGCAATGATGATATTGTCCGTTATCAAACGTCCTGGAACAAAACTGCATTGGGAAGGCGCTACTAGGTCATCAAGGTAAGGTTTCAACCGGTTACCTATGATCTTAGTAATAGCTTTATAGAGCACTGAACATAACACGATTGGACTGAACTGGGCAATCGACATGGGAGACGGAATCTTTGGTATAAAAACCATAATAGTGCTATTTAGCTCAGATTCCCAGACTTCATATGTAAAAATCTTCTATATAAATGATATCAGCGAAGGTTCGACAATGTCCCATTGAGATTGGTAGAAAAACACAGTGAAGCCATCAAAGCCTGGAGCCTTATTGAAAGTCATATTATAGAAGGCCATCTTAATATCATCGGGGCGGATTGGGCATGCCAGATCGAAAATAGCTCGGTGAGGTAGGGGAGGGAAAAGAGACCAGTGATCAGATGGACTGTGGGATGTTGTACTACCGTATAGAGTTTTTTGAGGAATTTCTGGGCGAGTCGTCTGATGCCTGTGGAATTAGAGACCACGCCTCCATTTTTGTCTTTTAAGGAATTTATCTTCGCGTGCCGACGTCTGGTCGAAGTGATAGCATGATAGTATTTCATATTCCTATCGCCCTGTCCTAACTATTAACTTCTAGAACGCTGGTACTAGTACAATTCAGATCGAAGATACTCCTCCAACTCTCAGATAGAAGGCGAGTCTTTGTCTTCTATCTTTGTTTGTATGCCTTGGAATCTTGGCATTAGACGTTTTTTCCGATGGAAGATGTTGCCGAAAGTAATAAAGTGCCAATACTGGAGACTATCTGAAAAATTGCGGAGTGCACCACTAAAGTCAGAACTGGTAGGGTTCCAATTATCAACTACAACTTGGCCAAAACCTTTATGAGTCAACTAGGCGAACTAAAATCGAAAGGGCCTATGAGTCAGAGGAGAATATGTGTAATTTTGAAGTGTAATTAAAAGAGACCGATGGTCTGATTTCAGGAAAGGTAAGTGGGTGACAGTTGTATGTTGGAAGGCAGACTGCCAAAAAGTAGATCTGAAAACTCGGTCTAATCTAGCGAGAACTTGTCCCCTTCTCCAAGTGAATTTTGGTCCTGAAAAGCCAAGGTCGTGGAGATGACAATTTTGCATACAATCCCTAAACTGAGAATTGACAATAGGTTGGACTTGTGACCCTCCGTGTTTATCAGAGCTATCCAGCTTGGCATTCAACTCTCCACCTACAAGCTATGGTTGGGTGGTAACCATGGCAATATCACGCAGATACATCCATAAAAAGTGATGTAAAGAATACATAGGGCTGGCAAAGATGGCCGTGAAGTCAAAAGACCATTGGTTCCATTATATATGCGTATGCACAAATTGTCGTTAAGCAAGCAAAATTTGAACTACAATTTCATATTTCCATAATAACCAGATGCCACCCGAATATCCTTCTGCTTCTACTCGGAACGAGTGCGCAAAGCCCAAACTTTTAATAACCTTCAACGCTCGTATACCACTTATGCATGGCTCCACCAACACCACAAGGAGCGGTTATGAATTTGAATGTAGTTCTTGATGGTGGGCTTGAAGGTTCTACCTCTAGCCCCTTGACAGTTCCATATCAATATCGACATAATCATAATATTTGAAGAAAGAAAAACCGCTAAACTTGAGTGTTATTAGAGATATCAGTCAACACCTGGCACTGGGTTTTGTGTGGGTCTGAGGATTCTCATCCATTTGGGTATCGAAATCAAGAGTGGTTTCATGTTCAGGCGTTGAATCTGTTTCTAAATCAAGCGGTCTCGATGGGGGTAGGATATATTATTGGAATGAGGATATCAACGCGGTATTATGATTATCGTCAATTGGATCCTCCTCGATGTCCCTCAGCCTATCTCTTTAATTATGGGCATATGAAAGGATTGGTCTTTGATGATAATATCAGCATGTGAAGAAATAACTACGACTACGTGGGAGTCTTTTTTCTGATTTGTCGTTATTATCGCTTTGGGTAAAACGATGGAGTTTAGAGTTGGGTTGGATTGGGCTGCTGGCAGGTGAGTTAAAACATTGGAGTGTTGGGTTGGGCTGGAGTGTGTCTGTCGGGTGGTTGGGGTGGGGATGGCCTGTGGCATCCCCGACCTAATGTTATGCAGCCCACTCGGGCCCGGATTCGACAACCTCTTATTCCTGGGGTCACTGGTCATCTTCGGTCGATTGGGTACTGCCATTGAGTGGGTCTGGAGCAGCGTGGGGTAGCTGTCGCGTGGTTGTTGCTCCTTCTCAATCCGAGGAGTCTTTGATAGATACTCCAACGGCTCCTTTTTGTCAGGACCGTAAATCTTGAGCCCCTCAACCCCATGTGATTGACAATGATTTTTCTGTCACTTCTTTAGACCGTTGGGGAGTTCTGCAGGCGATGGGTGCGAAGCTGCACCTATGTCCATGGCTCATACGCTTCCTTCCGAAGCTCGCCAGTGGACGATGCACCTGGATGTTCGATTGGAGTGGACGTTCCTTAATTTACAGCTTTGGGTTCTGTTGCCTGTTGCGCAGGCGGTTTGGTGGGACAAGTCGCGACATCGTGTCCAACCCTTCCGTAGGTGAAACAAATTTGGGGCAATCCTTCGTAGGCGACTCGGATGAGCTCTCCATCTAATTCGACTACTGAACGGAGGGGAGAGCTTAGGTCGATGTCAACAGCGACTCTAGCAAACTTTCCTCTTTGCAAATACTAGGTATTGTTGTCTATTTTAACTGTTCGACCAACTAAGTTTCTTAGGACGGTGAGAATCGATGGGTGATATTTTACGACAAAAAGCTCGGGGAAGCGCACCCATGCAACCACGCATGAAATCTTACCTGTGGATGGTCTAAATCCTGGGTGCCATGGCTGAACGAAAAGGGCATGACCCAAAATCACCCACAACCCCTGAGTTAGTGTTCAGATATAGTTGTCTTCCTCCACGAATTTGATCAGGTAAAATTCATTTTCAATGTCTACAATTTTAACAGGACCCCTTAGATTTCCACATTGTGAGCAATCGAGTTCTGAGCAGGTTGAACCCAGTTTCCTGCCGAGCAATTTAATCACAATAACTGTTGCCCATTGTTGGTCAAGCTTACCTATAAGTATGTTGCACAATTTGAGACCCATACCAAATTCTCCTTGAACCATATTAATGTCTCCCTCAGCAATCTCGATGGGATCCTCTTCAAGCCAATCCAGTTCCCTCGCTCCAATGCTTTGATCAGGAGGGTCTTCGTCTCGTTCTCGAATGCACACTTTCTTTGTAGCATGATCTTCTTGTTTAGTGGAGTTGAGAGAATTTTGAGCCATTTTCTGTTGTATCAACATTGGTGATATTTTTGTGTCTTTGGACCTTCAAAGGCTTTAATGGATCTCTTTGTGTGGGAGAGTTTTGTTTAGTAACGATGTGGGTTATAGGTACTAGTGTTACTGTAGGCTTTTGTTTGACTCCCTCGAGGCCTTCGCTTCCTTTATCATCTTATTTCATCACTCACCGTCACTGACAGTTCCTTATTAGGGAGCTATAGCATAAATTTGGCTAAACAATGGAGTACACGGCCTCAAATTTTAGGATCGACCAATCTGCGTGTTCTATCTATGCTTTTAACTTTTACCACTTTCCCCATATTTTAGTACTCTCTACAGAGTTGTAGCTTTCCCGTTAATCCAGGATTTATTTTGCAACGTTCACGACAGGTTATCCAAGCGATTGTTGCAATTAAGCTTATATCTAGTCATCATCATCAACATAAAGTTTCTACGTGCAGAAGATGTCACAACTACTGGACTCATTTGTCGAAGAATTGTAACTCTTTATTAGAATGTAGCTGATTAATGACCATATTTTATATGTATTACTAATAATATTAATATAATTAAAGAGTATTAATGGAATAAATCTTAACCGTTTATTTTAGTCATTTAATGAATATATTATTTTAAAAATTATATTAATTAGGATTATAAAAAGTTCTTCAAGTTTTTTCAGCAATAAGAAAGCTAGAATAGATAAATCAATTTTGACAAAGGATACGTAGAATTTTTTGTTCTCTTTACAATAAAGATGCTTTCACATCGTTCCTTCACATAAAACTCAAAGAATTCAGAAAAACTTGCAGATCTTACTCAGATATCTCAAAAGATGATGATTGTTCTACAATATTATATCATAATTATTTATGACAATTATTTATTCATGATTATTAGTTATGAATACTAATTTTGATTTTATATCATAAAAATCATAGTTTTACATGTAATATAAGAGCAAGATTTTAAATAAATAAACAATTTGTCTATCCATTTTATTATGATTCATTAATGGTGATTGTTAATATTTAGGTGTTTGGCTTAAAAATTGTTGATGAAAATCATTAAGGTTAGACATATATAGTTGAAAGTCAGGACATTGGGTTTTCTATTTCCTTAGTTATTTTTTGTTTGAAGTAAAATCAAACAAGAATTTTGAAAAACTCCTTTCTGAAGCCAAGAATGTGTTGTAGGGCATATCTTTTCTATAATCAAATCATCAGCCATTTGTACATGTTTTCTTTAGGATTCTAAGTAGACTAGGATTTTATTTATCACTTTTAATAACTTTAAAGAACAAATGTTTGTTCCATAAATTCCTTTAATCTACATTAGAGATCCACGCAACTATTATAACCTAAAGACACATAATTACAGAGGGCACTGATTACAATCCCAATAAATATTAATGTCTATTGTTTATATATAGAGATGTTAATGGGTCAGGGTCAGGTTGGGCCTTTTTTGGCCCAGTCTGACCAACTTTTAGACTGGGCGACTCGTGGGTTGGCCCGACCCAGCCCATCCTTAATATTTTTTAATTTTAAAAAAGTTGTTTTTGTTCGGCTTTGGCCTTGTCGGACTGAACAATTTTGACTTATGGCCCGCCCATGGCTATCAACCCAGACCAAAATCGGGATAGGCAGGCCAACCAGCCGGGCCGGGTCAAAATTAACGATCCTATTTATGTACGTTGATTTTTCCCCACCACCAAATGTCATATTTTATTTTATTCTCATTTTTGGTTTGTCTCATGTTATGTTTTTTTTATTAATTTTATTCATGATCTCATGTTAGCTTTATGCATGTTATTATTGAAATTTAAAATTTATGTGTTAATGTATTAAATTTAAAGTGACCAAACTAATTAAGTGATTTTTATGTATAAATAATAATTTATTCATAAAATATTAATATATATTATTGAATTAATTATATAGATAAATGACGCTTATTAGATGCCAGAATTTTAGAATTTACCTAAAGATAAATTAATACTATATGACTAAAATTAACATAGAAAATCAATATTTACTTATCAAATATATTATATATCTAAAGATATTGATTGTATTTGATGAGTTTTATTTGATATGATAAAGTTTATATGAAATTAAACTTACGATAATATATTATTGAGTTTGCTCACAGGAACCTACAATATATTCTAAATGTTCACTGTTTGAATATGATAATTTATTGAGTATATTTATGTGTTCGCATCTATTTCTCTTCACTCGCATGCTTCTTTGCGTACCATGTTTAATGGTTTGAACTTAACTTAATGGTGTGAACAAGTCAATTCCCACTTGAGTGTTTTGGATCTTAACTCGGCATTGTTAGAAGAAAATTTTACTAACATTATGGATACAAGCAGTGAAGTTGAGAAGACAAATTATAAAGTACAAGAAAGGTCTGACAAACTATGCCTTAATTTCATGCAAATGACTATTGCTAATAAAGTCTAACAGGAGTATACCTACTATATGCAAGTGAGAGATAAGGGTCGAGATCAGTTCGCATCTGTATTTATAATTTCTTATTTTTGTATAAATTGATATATTCCGCGATTTCTGTATAATATGTATTCCGAAAGTTTTGTAAAATGTGTATATAATTTATGTTGTAACGTAAAGACATTATGAATAAAGTGTTATGTATTTGTGAAAGGGCCCAATCGGCTATTGAAAGTTATGTGGATTGTATTGTTGTTATTGAAAAAGTTTACGAATAAAGTGAACCCGATTTGAAATGTTGATTTCCGCAAAAAAGGTGTGTATGTTTGTTATCCAAAAAAAAATTATACCAATTTTTGACTGACTGAGTGCTCTACCATGTCACCCTCGAGGGACTCGAACTCAGATATCACTGATGATGGAGGGTACGTATCTTGCGGGAGTGGGGTGCTACATTACTGATCTCAGTATATATGTGGATTGTATTAAGAAAAAGCACAAAAAAAAACATAGCAAGAAGGAAGCCATTCGATGTACTTGGCTCCTTAAAATTATACATACCAATATATGTGGACCTTTTGATACTCTATCTCTTGGTGGAGAAAAGTATGTCATCACCTTTATAGATGATTTTTCACAATATGGATATGTCTAGTTGTTTCATGAAAAATGTCAATCTGTAAACACCCTTAAGGTGTAAAGGAGGTTAAAAGGAAATTAGAATTAAAAAGGTGAAATTTGTAAGATCTATTAAAGACAGTGAATATTATGAAAAATATGATGAATCAGGTCAAAGTTCAGGTTCATTTGTAAAGTTTCTCAAGAAACATAACCTATTGGCACATTATATTATGTCAGGCACACCTCAATAAAATAGTATGGTAGAAAGGTGTAATAGGATGTCAATAGATATAGTTAGGAGTATGATGAGTAATTCCCTATTACCCAAAACCTTGTGGATGCATTCACTTAAAAATGTTGTGCATTTATTGAATAAACTTCCTAGTAAGGCAGTCCCTAATACTCCTTTTGAATTATGAACTGGAAGGAAACTTAGTGTGAGATATCTACATGTTTCAGGTTACCTAGCAGAAGCATGCATTTATAATCCACGTGAAAGGAAATTAGATTATCGAATAGTTAGTAGTTACTTTATTGCTTACCTGGAAAAGTGTAAAGGGTACAGGTTTTATTGTCCAAAAATTGTTGAAATAGTTAAAGCTAAGTTCATTGAAAATGGTAAAGTTAGTGAGAGAATTGAAAAACGTGTTATAGATATTATTAAAATACGAGTTGATGTTTCATTACTTGTAAATGTCTCAATATCCACATTTATACCAAATATTGTTCCAGTATTAGAAGAACCAAAATGATCTTGGACAACTTTTGGATGAGACAACACCTCCGGAAAAAATTAACTTGCAACCAATTGATATAAATAAACCATGTGGAATAGCTTTAGAAAAACCTATAAAATAAGGAGATAAGTTATTCCTAATGACTATGTGGTTTATTGATAAGAGTTGGAATTT
Organism: Erythroxylum dillonii; assembly: GCA_032467995.1. NCBI lineage: Eukaryota > Viridiplantae > Streptophyta > Magnoliopsida > Malpighiales > Erythroxylaceae > Erythroxylum > Erythroxylum dillonii. The sequence continues at coordinate 4,047,820 of JANKYE010000001.1, read as the reverse complement.
GATTATGGCATTAATAAAGATTCTATTTCGTTTTCACAAGCCATATGTTGTGTATTCATAAGAGTTGGAATTTGATTATTGTAACACCCAAATACCCCCTGGGAGGATATGTGGATGCCACCCAAGACAGTACAATCAAAATCCAAACATTTCACACATGCAGTTTTAAAATCTAAGATTAACACACA
>JANKYE010000001.1:3940240-3954816 GCA_032467995.1 Erythroxylum dillonii | reverse complement strand
GTGGTGGTTGTCAGTAGTGGTCTCTTATCATAGGATATGTACCGGAATGACCTACGGGCGTTCCGGTGGGTACTCTAGGATAAGGGGGCGCTACAGAAGGAGTCTCTTGCTAAAAAGAGCACACACATAATATAATGCGAAAATTTAAAATTTAAAGAAAGAGAGAAGAAGGATGCAATCGATTTATATTGGTTCAACTTATAACTCATGCATACATCCAGTCTCTAAGTATCCAACTTGAGTGTTTCATTGAAATCATAAGTAATAATTTGGTGAGTCTTTTCAAACTCACGAGAACATATTTTTCAAGATTCTTCAACCTTCCAAACTAGTAGTATTTAGTTGGCCTCTATAAGCTCTCAACAGATGAAAATGTAATTTACTCAATATGAGCTTCAATGATCTCTCTAAAAAAAAATTCACTTTCTAAAGTACAAGAAATTTGGCAATGATATCACTTTCAAAAGTAATGATACTGTGAATGTAATTTGATAATTTTTCTTATTCACCCTTCTTGTTCTCAATTACAATGATTCTTTCTTAAGTAGGCATTTCCTTAAACTAGCCTTTGCATCATTTCCGTTCTTTGGATGACTTTGTATCTTTGATATCTCTACTGGAATCTTCAATCTTCAACCACTAAGAAAACAATATATGGCAATGTCTCGGAAGTATAGGATTAGTAGGATCCTATCGGATATTGTAAACAAAATAAGGTAAGTTCATAAAAGGAGATATCCTATGATTTTATTTCCTTTTGAGAAAATGTATAGTTACCTACACAGGGAAATAAATCCAATTTAAATTTTTAAATATTATAAGGCCATCATTAAAATCATTAAAAAGTCTTGAGCTAACAATCTCTCCCTTTTTTATGATGATAACCAATAATAGAAATATTTTAAAAAATTCAAATCATAAACCAAGGTATACTTGTAAACTTTAGCCTTTCGTTAATAGATCATTTATTATAATAGAATATATCACAGATCATTAAAGAAATGTTGAAAAAAAAATATCACAGATCATTAACTACTCGACCCCTTTGTCATTATCAAAACATATATCTACCATCCCCCTTTGTCATTATCAAAAAGAAGAAGGAAAAGAACTAATCAATCAAAAAGTAAAAACATCAAAATCACACAAAGATGTAAAAATGAATATCATTTAAGAGACGTTTACTCTAAGCTATTAAACTAGAAGCAGCCTTCTGAATAATTCATTCAAACTGTAAGATCCTTGTACGTAAATAATTTAGCCTAAGAGGGGCCTTCCTTTTATAAGGGGCCTGCTAATACGTGCAGACAAAAGTATCATAGTGTCTTCGAACACAATAAATATCAAAAAGTCTACACATACCAAGTTCTTTTCTTAATAAACATAATCTCTCTTTTGAAAGAGGCTTAGCGAAGATATCAGCTACTTGATTATTAGTATTAATATGCAAAAGATCAATGGTTCCTTCTAAAACATGATCTCTAAGAGAATAATGTTTGATTTCTATGTGCTTAGTCCTAAAATGATACACATGATTCTTAGAAAGATTTATAGCATTAGTATTATCACATAACATAGGAATATGAGAAAAGTTTAGAGAAAAATCATATAGTTGATACTTCATCCATAAGATTTGAGCGCAACAACTGGTAGCTGCTATGTATTCCTCTTTAGTCGTTGAAAGTGTTGTGCAATTTTTCTTATGGCTGGACTAAGATAATAGACATCCTCCAAGAAACTGACAGTGACCACTTGTGCCTTTTCGATCGACTTTATCACCTACATAATTTACATCACAATAGCCCACAATGTCAAATGAATTAGTTTTTGGATACCATAGTCCAAAATCCATAGTTCTGTGGAGATATCGAAAGATTCTTTTGACTACTTAAAAGTGTCTTTCTTTTGGATTTGATTGAAAACGTGTGCAAAGACACAGTCTAAGCATAATGTTTGGTCTTGAGTTGGTAAGATATAGCAGTGATCCAATCATTCCTCTATACTTTGTCTCATCTGTAGCTTTGCCTTCTTTGTCTTTATCAAGTTTAGTTCCGGTGTACATAGGAGTACCCATCGGTTTGACATTCTCAAAATGATATTTTTTTATGATTTCGTTTGTGTATTTGTCTTGGCTAATGAAGATTCCTTTTTCTATTTGTATGATTTGTAATATGAGAAAGAATGATAATTCTCCCATTATGCTTATTTCAAACTCTCCCTGTATTAATGCTGAGAATTCTTCACAAAAGGATGGATTAGTAACACCAAATATTATGTCATCAACATATATTTGCACTATAAGTAAATCATTCTCCTTTCTCTTAATAAATAAGGTTTTATCGACCTTTCCTCTTTCAAAGTTATTCTCAAGCAGAAATTTACTTAATCTCTCATAACATGCTCGAGAAGCCTGCTTTAGACAATACAGAGCTTTGGTTAACTTCATCATGTAATTCGGATGGTTTTCACCTTCAAAACTTGGAGGTTGCTTAACAAATACTTCTTCATTAATGTAACCATTTAAGAATGCACTTTTAACATCAATTTGGAACAACTTAAAGTTTCTATAACATGCAAAGGAAAGTAAAATTCTATCAATTCCAATATAGCAATAGGTGTAGAAGTTTCATCAAAATCAATGCCTTCTTGTTGATTGTAAGCTTGAGCTACAAGTCTAGTTTGGTTTCTTACCACCTTACCATTTTCGTCAAGTTTGTTTCGAAATAACTACCGAGTCCTAATGATTGACTTGTTTCGAGGACCAGGTACTAGATTCCAGACTTTGTTTTTGTCAAATTGATTTAGTTCGTCTTTCATGACTGAAACCCAGTTTTCATCAATAAGGGCCTTTTCAATAGTCTTTGGTTCTATTTGTGAGATGAGAGCAACAAAGTTATTCTTGCACGATGATCTTGTTTTTAGACTTTTAGAGAGATCTCTCATAATATATTGATATATATCAAGATCTCTCCATTCACTCGATATTTTTCGTAACATAGGCTCTTACTGAGATGAAGGAGCCTGCTCTGTTCTAGCTTTATAGGGGCCTTCTAGATTTTGTAATTATGAAGGTATTATAGGTGTAGGTTGATTCTCTGATATATTTTTGGGTACCAACGGATGCTCTTCATTATCTAAGTCGGTTGTTGTTGTCGAAGATAGTGCTTCATCAAATACCACATGTATCAATTCTTTTATCTTCCTTATTCTTTTGTTCTAAACTACGAATCCTTTACTAGCAGTATTGTAGCCAAAGAAAATAGTTTTGTCTAATCTCGCATTTAACTTTCTAAGGTTGTCTTTTCAATTGTTTAGAAAGAAACACTTTTAGCCAAATGCTCTAAAGTAAGCAACATTTGGTTTCTTCCTTTCCACAATTCATAGGAGGTCTTTTTCAAAATAGGTGTTATCAGAAACTTGTTGAGTATATAACAAACGGTTGACATGGCTTCTTCCTATTAGAGTAATGCTTTAAAGGTAATTTCCTTTAGCACGTTTTGTACAAAGTTGTATACATGCTTTATTTTCAATAATAAAGAAAGGTATATTTCATTAATTTGGTGTTCATTATTTATGAATTGATAATGATCTATAAGCAAATTAAAGATTTCCATAATATATGACATAACATGAAGGTAATCATGATGTGATCATATTACTAAGATTCCTATCATGTGCAATTATTTCAGTATCTAAATTATCCCTAGTCATAGGATTAATGAGATTGGACATCGTTAATTCGGATAGACTAGCACATGTCAAACTCCTTAATTTGATCAAGCAGTGGATCTCAAAAATTGTAAACATAAGATGTTTAGAGTTGAGATATGAATGCCTACTAGAGGTAGTAGGTACATTAGATCACCTACCATGAGATGTCTTATTCTAATGTCAGTGATAATCTCAGCAATGGTGCAAGTATCCTTAGACTAGGATATCATGGATACCGATTCTATGCTTTGACTCCATTCTTTGTTGCCTTGTAGAGGTCACTAATAGGGTGGTGATTAGGTACAGCTTAAGGTATTTAAAGGTAATTGAGTAGCTAATAGAGGATTCACCACTGCTGTGATAACAGAAGATGATACCAACAGTTCGGGGTCATTACTTGGAAATCTCTGGTCGGAGTACGTGTGTTCTTCATTAACATATAGAGTAATGAGTCCCAGGATGAGAATTGATATCTCTTGGACTAGATTTGACGTAGTCAGTCTAGTGAGAGTTGATATTTTGCCCATACTCATAACTAAGTGGGGTATAGCACGGTGAAAGGATGAATTGCACAACAATTATCTATAGGATTGGTTCATTCATCAAACCACTTAATTTCTAGTCAATTGGGGGTCATGAAGTGTTACTAGACTCCGATCATGACTTGGATTAAGTGTTAATCTAAGTGGTTAACATAACTGGGAATCTATTGGGTCATATGTATAAGAGTGACTTGGAGGATCCATAAAATAGTTTTGGATAGAGATCCATTATATGGAGAGAAATAGAACCAAATGGATCCCAATGAGATCGGGATATGTCCCGATGAGATCGTGACATTGATATTGTTGAAACAAGTCTCTGGTGTTTTTTCACACTTGGAACCCAGTAAGACTGACTCCAGTGTGACTGGACCGCCTCAGCATTTATATATGTGTGTGTGTGTGTGTGTAACATGGAAAAGGAAGAGAGGCTTCTTTAAAGTTGCATTTATTGTCTTTAATTCATAAAAGACAAAAATAATAAAAGACAAAAGAAAAAAAGGCAAGTAAGATGAGAAAATCGTGAAAAATGGTTAAGAAAAGCCTTCTTCACGATTCTCACACGATTCTCTCTCATTTTTTCTTACCCTTTTCATCTTCTTCCTCTCCTTCACATTGCTCTCCATAGAAAACAGTGAGGGCTAGCATTCTTCTCTTTGTTCTAGCCATTTCCGGATCAAAGAGTTTGATTCGGTTAGTTTCTTCGATCTCTGCTCGGATACCATTAGAGACAATTTGTTCTGGTCATTGTGGTTTGCGACAACCTAACAAGTAGAAGATCAAAGAACGAAGGAGACTACACATAAGATATATGAATGATTGGTTTGTGTATATATATGTTATGAACATGTATGTGAATTGGGAATTTTCAGCTAGGTTTAATGGTATTTCCTTGTATAAGCACATAGATCCTAGACTTTGGGAAAGTTCTGGAATAATTTTTTTTTCCGCACTGCGTGTATATGATGCACACATTGGGATTTTCTTATAGTAGAATCAGAGCCACTTGTGTCTTGTATAAAGGAGAAATCACAACATGTGTGATGATACCGATTGGTTGTGACAGTTGTGCATTCTAATTGTTTTGAATTCGAAATTCGTATAGAGATATTGTTTTCAAAATTTTCTTGCCCAGATTTTCGCATGAGATGATGCTGAATATGTCTATGGAAGGAAAAAATTTATCAACGTGATTTGATATGTTTTTGCTAATTAATTCCCTACTGTTTTGGTTGCTGTGTTTATGCACATTACATGAACAAGCATGCTTGCAAATTTGAGAATAAATTCTAGAAACTTTTTTTAGGATTTTCTTTCACCAACCTCTTTCTAAGATGTTTATAAATTTCTATGAAGATGGAACAATGTTTTTGAGGTGATTGAATATTTATTTGAGAATTTCTTGTGTGCTGTTGGGAATGTCTGTGTTGAGGAACATAGATTCTAGATGGGCTTGGTTGCTTAGGTCGGTTGAGTTTTTCTTGGAAATAAATTCTGAAAAAATTCATGGAGCATTTTGTGAACAATTTATATCCTCTGAAATTTTTAAGCATTTATTGAAATTGGTTCAATGATTTTTTAAGCAAAAGACAGAGTTGGATAATTTTGAGAAAACTACTGGACTTGGTTTGTTTGCATTGTTGATTGTGTGTTTTTTGGTTTCAATACCTCGAATCATTTTTTATGTGATCAGAAATATGTTACATTGATTTTGTAAGCATACCAAACTGATTTTCTTAAAATTGGGTTTCCAAAAGTTTTCGGATGTCAAATATGCCATATTAACATCTCGTTGATATATTTAGTTGTCTTGACTGTTTTGGCCATCACAAGTTGTGTGACAAGTGTTGAAGTAGTCTCAATGAAGTGGAGACTATCTAGAGATACTTAACGTGATAGTTTGACATTCTCAAATTATTTGGAAATCTAAGAGAATAATATTGTATTAATCTATTTCGAGGATTTCATGTCTAGTATGACTAGCAATGAAAAACGTGATACTATTAAAGTGCTTAATTGGTACATCAGAGTAGAGGGTATTAACTTGGTATATTGGTATTTTGAATTGGAATTGAAAACATACGGATTGAGAAATTAGCCGATGCCAACATTAGAAAGCAATTCAGTTCAAGAGTTGAATCAAATGTCAAATCTTTAGATACATAACATGTCATAACCTATATAGGAAAACCTTATGAGATGATTGCATTAAAGAATGCATGCTAGGGTTGGTTAGGTGGGATGATGGATGATTATGTATAAAGATTCAATGTGATTGATGAAATGTCCTAAATCATTCCATATAGTCATTATGACTATAATCCTACGACTTAGATGAGACTAGAGTATGAAATCCCTCACACATAATATGAAAACTAATGCCTTCCATTAATATAGGAGAGAACCAGAATTCTTTTAGAGTTAGGGTTGTTGGGTAAACCTAAGCCCGCTCTATACGGATATGTTCGAACCATAAAATAAGATTTTCGGATTAATGAGTCAGTTTTCACTGGAGGCGTTGATTTGTTGAGTAAACTCAAGGTCAATGTAGATAGAGGCATAATTGGGTAGCATACATCAGATGTACGTGCATCACTAGTTGATAACCCATTGTGTGTGCATACATCACAAGTTGATAACACTAGACGATAGTTGCATATAAGGTGTAATTGATGTGATCGATACCTACCGATTGACCTAAGATGGCTTGTTAGGTAAACCCAAGGTCATTCTTAGTAATATCGGATATCGACCCACTTGGATACTTTGTCATAATTTTTCTTGGATTCGTAGTGAGGGCTATGGATTCTTTGAAACTAGTGGGAGCCATATGCATGTCATGCAAGTCCTTATGATCATGCATGTATTTATATTCTAACATTCTTTCTCTCTTCACATTTAGGTTGATTGAAGATGTCTTCCAGTGTGAATTTGTGCTCACTTATGGATTATAATAAATTAACTAGATCCAGTTTTCTTGATTTGTTGAGAAATCTGAGAATTTTTCTTAGATATGAGAAGCTAGGCTATGTCTTAAAAGTTCCACTTCCTGATCCGCCTGCTGTTGATGCTTATGATGAGGATCAGAAAGCATATCGTAAGCATCTCAAAGAAAGTGACTTGGCTACTAGTATTATGCTAGCCTCTATGTCACCAGACCTGCAGAAGCAGTATGAGTCTATGGATGCTAATACCATAGTGTTTCATCTTAGAGAGCTTTTTGATTAGCAAGCTTGTTCTGAAAGGTTCAAGATCCTCGAGGCTGGTCTTCACGACTAAGATGACTTTAGGGACATTTGTAGTGCAGTATGCACTGAAGATGAATGATTATATTGAGAGGTTGGCCACCTTAGGTTTTGTTATGGACTATGAATTATGTGTTGACTTAATTCTGGTTAGATTGTCTGATAGTTATTCACAGTTTATATTGAAATATCGGATGAACTAAATCTCCACGACAATCCCTAAGTTGATCAATTTGCTCAAGATAGCAGAGCAAGCTATTAAGAAGGATAGCAAGCCGGTGATAGTGGTAGACTCTTCTTTTTCTGGTTCAAGAAAAAAGAACCTAAAGAAGAAAAGGGAGTGTAGCCAAAAAGAAACTCAAAGAAACTGCACCGAAAGGAATTTGCTTCCATTATGGCAAGACTGGTCACTAGAAGCGAAACTATAAATTCTATCTGGAGTCTTTAAAGAAGAAGCAGGCATCAGATGCCCTGGCTCCTTTAGATATATTTGTCATTGAGGTTAATAATGTTTCTAATCATAACATATGGGTATTAGATACTGGTTGTGGCTCACACATATGTTATGATATAAAGGGCCTCAGAGAAAGTAGACAGCTCATGAAGGGAAAACTGGATCTACACATGGGCAATGGAGCAAGAGTTGATGTATTAGCTGTAGGCATTTATTTTTTGTCACTCCCCAATGGGTGCTTGTAATTAAATTGGATGTTTGTTATTTTATACCTATTTTAACAAAGAACATATTGTCTATTTCTTATTTAAATAAGGCTGGTTTCCATTTGAATTTTAATAGCAATAGTTATTCTATTAGTTTGAATGGAATACTTTATGGTATTGGTATATTATGCAATAGAATTTACGTATTAGATATGTCGCATCCAATTATGAATGTCAATGACACGAAAAGACATAAACGAGATAATTTAAAACTAACTTACTTATGGCATTGTCGCTTTGGCCATATAAATAAGAAACACATAGCTAAGCTTCACAAGAGTGATAGTTTAAGGTCATTTGACTATGAATCATATAACATGTGTGAATCTTGTTTGTTAGGCAAGATGACTAATTTATCCTTCAAGGGAAAGGGTGAACAAGCAACTGGAGTATTAGATCTAATACATTCAGATGTATGTGGTCTGATGTCTATCCATGCTAGAAGTAGTTTTCTTTACTTCATTACCTTTATCGATGATTATTCTTGATAAGGGTATCTATATTTGATAAGATACAAATCTGATGCATTTGAAAAGTTCAAACAATTCAGAAATGAAGTAGAAAACTAACTTGGAAAAGGTATCAAGACACTATAATTCGATCGAGGTGGGGAACACTTAGACCAAGAATTTTTAGATTATCTCAAAGATAATGAAATTTTATCTCAATGGACTCCACCTTACAAACCACAACATAATGGTGTGGTTGAAAGGAGAAACCGAACCTTACTGGACATGATACGATCGATGATGGGCTTTACAAATTTACCAAAATCCTTTCGGTGGTATGCACTCAAGATAGTTGTTTATTTGTTAAACAGAGTTCCATCAAAGACAGTTGATGTTACTCCATATGAGATGTGGACTAATAAAAAACCCTATCTTTGTCATTTGGAAGTTTGGGGCTGTCCGGCTTATGTGAAACGGATACAGTCAGATAAACTTGATGCGAAGTCTAATAAGTGTTTATTGGTAGGATATCTTAAAGAAACAATGGATATCAATTTTACCTTGCTGAGGAACAAAAAGTGTTTGATTCAAAGCATTATGTCTTTTTAGAGAAAGAGTTTCATTTAAAAAGAAGTTCAAGATACTCGAACAAAATTAAACTTGAAAAAGTTCAAGATGCTCGAACAGACATAGATCAACTGCTTGAACCTGAGATTGTGACTTATACAGATGAAGTAACAGTTCAACCTTCTTTAACACAGGAAGTTCATAGGTCACATAGGATATGATTTATTCCCAAGAGATACGGATTTCTCGTGATTGAACAGAATGACATATTGCTAATAAAAGATAATGAGCCTACTACCTATGAAAAGGTTATGAAGAGTTCAGAGTCTGAGAAATGGCTTAACGTCATAAAAGAATAAATGGATTCCATGTATGAAAACCAGGTATGTACATTGGTTGAGGCGCCCGGAGGAATAAAACCCATAAGGTGTAAATGGGTTTTCAAAAAGAAATCTGACATGGATGGTAATGTGATTACCTATAAAGTAAGGCTTATGGCCAAAGTTTTTCGTCAAAGACAAGGAATTGACTACGACAAGACCTTCAGTCCAGTAGCAATGCTTAAATCCATTAGGATACTCCTAGCCATTGCCGCTCATTATGATTATGAGATATGGAAAATGGATGTGAAGACAACTTTCCTAAATGGAAATGTAGTCGAGGATCTGTATATGACACAACCAGAGGGCTTCATCTCCTATGATGGAGAAAAGGTATACAAATTTTAGATATCCATCTATAGATTGAAATAAGCATCCAGGAGTTGGAATATCCGCTTTAATAAGATAATAAAGAGTTTGGTTTCTCACAAAATCCGAATGAACCCTATGTGTATAAAAAGGTCAGTGGGAGTGCAATCGTATTCCTTGTGCTATATGTAAATGACATATTATTACTAGGAAATGATGTCTCTATGTGAAGATTTGGTTGTCCAAACAATTTTCCATGAAAAAACTTGGAAAAGCAACTTATATCCTCAAGATAAAGATCTATAGAGATAGATCGAAAAGGTTGCTTGGTCTTTTACAATCAATGTACATAGACAAGATGCTGAAAAGGTTTAGCATGGAGCAGTACAAGAGATGGTATCTTCCCATGACTCATGGGATAACACTCTCAAAATCTGTGTCTTAAGACACAATATGAGAGGATGTGAATAAATATGATCCCGTATGCATCTACAGTAGGATCTATCATGCATGTTATGCTATGTACGAGACTCAATGTATCATATGCTCTAAGTTTTAAGAGCAAATACCAATCAGATCCTGGTGAGGGTCACTAGGTAGCTGTTAAGAACATCCTCAAGTAGTTGCGAAGTACTAAGGATGTTTTCTTGATATATAGAGATGGAAATGTAAAAGTGAGCGGGCATACAGATGCTAGTTTTCAATCTGATAAGGATGATTCTAAATCCCAATTAGGTTATATATTCACACTGAACGGTGGGACAGTCAGTTGGAAGAGTTTCAAACAAGAGACGATTGTCGATTTAACAACCAAGGCAGAGTACATTACCGCTTCAAATGCAGCAAAGGAAGCGGTTTGGATCAAGAAGTTCATTATTGAACTTAGTGTAGTTCCTAGCTGTGATGGGCCCATACAGTTATATTGTGACAATAATGGGGCTATTGCACAGGCAATGGAACCAAGATCTCATCAACAATCCAAACTCGTACTCCACAGATATCATCTTATTAGGGAGATCATTGGTCGAGGTGATGTACAGATAGAGAGAATTCCCACCGAGTAGAATATTGTTGATTCGTTGACGAAACCATTGTCACATAATAGCTTTAATTCTCATATACTCGCCTATGGTATTAGATACCAAGGCGATTGACTTTAGGTCAAGTGGGAGATTTGTTAGAGTAGTGCCCTAAAGGCAATCACCTTTAGCACGTTTTATATAAAGTTATGTACAAACTTTATTTTCAATAATAAAGAAAGGCATATTTCATTAATTTGGTGTTCATTATTTATGGATTGATATTGATCTATAACCAAATTAATGAAGTCCATGATATATGATATAGCATGAAGGAAATCATGACGTGATCATACCATGTGTAATTATGACAGTATCTAAATTATCCCTAGTCATAGGGTTAATAATATTGGACATCGTTAATCCGGATAGACTAGTACATGTCAAACTCCTTGATTTGATCAAACAGTGGATCTTAGAAACTGTAAACAAGAGATGTTTAGAGTTAAGATGTGAATGCTTACTAAAGGTAGTAAGTACATTGGATGACCTACCATGAGATCATCACATGGATATCCTATTCTAATGTCAGTGATAATCTCATCATAACAATGGTGTAAGTATCCTTAGGCTAGGATATCTTGGATACTTATTATGTGCTTTGACTCCATTCCTTGTTTCCTTGCAGAGGTCGCTCATAGGGTGGTGATTAGGTACAACTTAAGGTATTCAAAGGAAATTGAGAAGACAATAGAGGATTCACCATTTCTGTGATAGCGAAAGATGATACTCACGACCTCTTGTCGGAGTCATTACTTGGAAATTTCTAGTCAGAGTACAGTTGTTCTTTGTTGACATATAGAGTAATGAGTCTCAGGATGAGAACTGATATCACTTGGACTATATTTAACGTAGTCAGTCTAGTGAAAGTTGGCATTTTGCCCATACTCATAACCAAATGGGGTATAGCACAGTGAAAGGACGAATTGCATATCGATTGTCTATAGGAGAGTTCATGAGATGGTTCGTGATGAGCACGGGTTCATTCGTCAAACCATTTACTTTCTGGTCAATTGGGGGTCATGATGTATTGCTAGATACTGCCTATAACTTGCTTGGATTAAGTGTTAATCTAAGTGGTCAATATAACCGGGAACCTAATGGATCACGCGCTTAAGAGTGACTCAGAGGATTTATAAAATGGTTTTGGATAGAGATCCATTATATAGAGAGCAATAGAACCAAATGGATCCTGATGAGATCGGGATATGTCCCGATGAGAATGTGACATAGATATTGCTGAAACAGGTCTCCGGTGTTTTTTCATACCTGGAACCCGATAGGACCGACTCTAGTGTGACTGGACCATCTCAGCATTTATATATATATATATATACACATACATAGATATAAAAGATGTGTGTAACGTGGAAAAGGAAGAGAGGCTTCTTTAAAGTTACATTTATTGTCTTTAATTGATAAAAGACATAAACAATAAAAGACAAAAGGAAAAAAGGCAAGTAATATGAGAAAATCGAAAAAATGGTTAAGAAAAGCCTTCTTCACGATTCTCATATGATTCTCTCTCATTTTTCTTACCTTCTTCATGTTGGACCCTATTTCTGGAGCCCAACATCCGAATTCCTAAACCTCAAGCTTATTACCTTGTAGGGTCATAATCACCTAAAAAACAACTTAACTTCTTCTTAGAAATTGAAGCACTAAGACTTTAGATTGATATGAAATAAGAACCATCTCAATTGGAGTTTTACAGCTCAAGATATACTTGAAAAGCTAAAGCATGATCATACCCCAAACGTGCTCTCCCAACTGACCTCTCACTTAGTCTAATGCAACTTTCTCAAAATAACTCCAAAAGATACAAATTTTCATGGAGAGGCAGTATAAGAAGTTAGGAATCCATTGCTTTAAGAATCACTTCATTTGGGGGTTGGATGAGGAAGTTATACCCGAAAGAATCGAACATGTTTATACCATCAATCAATTTGTACCTATCTTGGCGAAATTGCCATAACTTTTTCTACAAATTTCAGATTGATTTTGTTTTTAGATGGTTTGAAAGAAGACTTCTAGATCTACAACTATCATTAAGAACTCAAAGCGAGATTCGGCCTCTAACAGGATCAAAAAGGAATAAAAGATGACGATACAAACTAAGATGGTCAAACTAAGACGAAGCAAAACTAAAATGAAGCAAAACTAAGACGAAGCAAAACTAAGATAAAGTAAAACTAAGTCGATTCTAGATCACTTTCTACACTCTCCAGAGCATCTCCCCTCATATGGACTATAACTTTTGACTTAGGAGTCCAAAAATTTCATGTTATATACCGTTGGAAAGATAAAAGAATTACCTACAACTTTCTAGAAGATAACTTTGCCTAAATCAGCTCAGATCAACCCAGAATTTTTCTTGAAGCCAGTATACAAATTTCCCCTTATGAAACCTTGAGAATCATGGGAGAAAACAAAATCATAAACCAGTAGCATCAAAAGATCGTAGTTTTTACAAAGCTTTAGTGGGCATTTCAAGTCCCCAATATATCAATGTTTCAAAAATCTCAAAATACAAAAAATTCTTGAACCGTAAATTGCTCAAAATGCAACTAAGGCCTTGGTTTACAAGATTAGCTTAAATTACAACAACATTTCAATAGTGGAGTGATGCCTTGGCCCTTGACTACTCAATCTGTCACTCATCACCTATTTATGGGAAGGAAAGTAGGGGTAAGCTTAAAGCTCGTGGGTAACAATTTTACAATCGATAACAAGCAAAATCATTGCAAAAATCATTTTCATTGTAAAACTCACATGAATGCATAACATAGGTACATCACTATTTTTAACATATCACGAACACATAGGCACATCAAATTGGTTTGGGTGGATCCAAAACAGAATGTACTACCAATTTCCAAATAATGGTCTTGCACAGTTGTGAACTTATGGGAGTCCATGAAGGAGCTTCATGCCATAAGCAGGCAGGTGGAAGAAGCCTTTTTGTCAAAGTGCACTTGACTTAACTTAAGGGACCACCACAAACTCACATAACACATAGATTTCAAAATCTGGTAAGCTTGATGCCCAAAAAGGCACATTCTCTTGCAAACTTGCTTTTCATATGCTTGTCATATCTTTAAAAAAAACTGTTTCCAAAAGTATGGTTTCATAAACATGCGTAATTTCAAAGAATCATTTTGAAAGTAACATTCCATAAATCATCACACAAATCACGTATAAGCATGTATAACAATCTTGCAACATTTAACAACATTAAATGCACATGAATGAGGTGGTTGCAAAATTATTTACTGTCATTTATTGATAGAAAACTTTTATTAGCTTATCACCTAACTATAAAAGTGAAACCCACCTTAAAGTCTTTGACTATTACTTGTTCAAATATGCCTCTCCTTTTGCTCCTCTTGTCCTTCTTGATTTTGTTCAATATTGACAAATATCCCAAATAAAAACAATTCAAATTGGAAAACCCAAAGAACCACATGCTTGAAATTAATCCTGGAATACTTATACCCATGCTTTTCCTAAGCTCTTTGAACCAAAAACCTTTCAAAACTCCAAAAGATTAAAAACAACTTACCTTAAATCTTCA
>JANKYE010000001.1:3915033-3930102 GCA_032467995.1 Erythroxylum dillonii | reverse complement strand
CAACGACATGTCATTTGGCTTCTAGTTACCCAAAGGACATGTCGGTTGGTGTTGCTATATAAGGTTTAGCAACTTATAAAAATGACACACTTCTGAAACAATTCTGAACCATTGAGGAATTGGCTAAAGGAAGAAGACGAGAGGAAATAAATCAACGTCTTACGAAACAAAAGCAATAATGGATACAGGTACGCAAAATCATTCGATTCGATAATTGATTTACTTCCCCAATTCCACCATTACTTCTGATTTTTTTTCTAAGATTCACGACCAGGACGGCAGGACCTGCACAAAAGGATCAGCGACATCTTACTCCACACATGGTTGGGAACTTCCCCAATTCCACCATTACTTCTGACATTTTTCAGCTCATAGCCGCTACGTTCCTCCACATGGGACGCAGATTCAGCGACAAGATGACCAGGCCATTTATGGAACCGCATGAAGCGAACGGGATAAAACTGCACTCTAGCCCAAGGCAACAGGATAGGTCATTTATTCGCGCCACGGGGAGTTCAGGTGGAGAAAGTGAAGGAAAGATCAGGTGAAGTGTTGATTTTAACACTACGAAAACATTGACGGAGTGTAGGATCAATTTTGAATAATGAAAATCCAGAATATTAAACCATTATCTTTGCGAGACAGTTGCTAGTAATCTAATTCCTAAAGAAATAAGTTCAGATTATGATGTCTTATTATATCCAATAAATCTCAGTCATTTATTTATATAAGACCTACGTAAAACCTGTAAAATAAATGACTGAAATTTCATAAAACAGAATAAGACAGGGTAAAACTAGACAAAACATCTATATTCTAAGGAAACATACATGTGTAAGAGTATGGCTTCTGTCTTCCTCTTTTTCTGTGTTTACAGCCACATCTGTCAGGCAGAGCCAAACTCGAAACATTGTTTTACCTTCCTAAAGCTATCCCCATAACGTTTAGGTTTACTCCAAAATTTGTAGTTACAAATTCTATTCTTAAACTGAAATCTGCATCTATTACCTGGTTATTCAACATAAAGTTCTATTATTGGACCTCGTACCAATCAAATATTGCCCGCCAGTTGATCCACACAGAAAAGTCACAAGTAGCAGCACCAATGAATCACGTAATACATTCTGACTTGCATACAATTCCGGAGAAAAATAACATGGGAACCACCTAGGCGGAGCAAATCAAGGAAAATCTACAATTACAATGAATTGTTGCCATCCTCCGACATGCTGAAGATTTCAACACACAATCATCGGTACTTCATGAGCCAACACAAGGTCAATGATAACTTAAATCTCCCTGGTTTGATGGATAGCCAGAGAAGCAGAAAAATTAAAAAGACAGAAGCCTCATGCCTGACCCAAGTCTCTTGTTCAGCTTTCCACGCCCGATCAATCAAGGGCACCTGGATTTGCATAATTGGAAACTATATCTCCAGACCGTGTAAACATTCAGCAAGGTTTTCTCTTCTCAGCCTTCAATTGAACATTGAACCATTTCTTCTTCCTCGGTCTCTCCTTAGCTGAAGGTTTCTTATCTCTCACATTTCCATCTTCTTTTGCATCCTTTTGCTTATTCCTTGATTTACTTGACATCCGCTTAATTGATGCAGCACATGTGTACGAAGCATGAATGTTACTCCTTTGTTTAAAAAGTTCATCAATCTGTAAAACCAACAAAATTCTGAGACCAAACAGATAAACTCAACCATTATTGCAGAAGATAAATGAAGATTTCAAAAACCCGAACTAACCGCTTGCATTTCTTGAGTATATCTACTTGTCATATCCGCGAATTGTGTCAAGACCTATCAGTATAGCATATGAAATTACAAAAAGGAGAGATAAATACGCATATACTTGCAAAAGAAAAAAATGTTGTCCACACCTCTCTGTATTCAGTTTCAAACTTGGATAATTCTACTCTTTTTACGAGAAGTTTAGCTTCAACATCTTTAAGATTTTCTTTTTCTTCAATGAAAGATTCAGCACAAACAGCTTCTATCGAATAGCTGGCACTTTTAAAAAAATTGTCACCTGGAAAACATGTTTTAAACCTCTCACAATACAATACTCAAACACAGCAACCAAAGAAAGGTTACATCCAAAACTAACCATAGACAGCAAAAACGTGGGTGCCAGCCTTCAGTTCAGTTAGTTCACACGGCTGAAATCCATCCAGCTGTTTGAAAAAGGCAGCATCGGCATCCTTTGCAGCTGCAATCTGAATGAACAACAATGCCATTCCCAGAATGGAGAATAATGAGCAAAACAGGAGTTTAATATAGTCCCATAATAAGTGATACTTCACATCACTCACCGAGTTAACTGTTTGATCGAATCTATAAACAGGAAACCCAAGGAAATACAACCCAGCAGATGTTACCTTTCCTGTTCTTATGCTGTCTTCCTACAATAAAGATAAATAAAAGATGGGTAACTGAACAAGTAAAACATGGAATTTATTCTAAGATCATTTAAGCTCTCTTTAATTCAAATGGGGGACCCCAAATTCAATTGTTCATACCACTGTAGGGAACTGCATAGTAATCAAAAAAACAAAACTCTACCCACTTAATTTGGTGGGTATTGCCAGAAGTTGAAAACACTACTCAACTTAAACCCAAAATTAGCTAAAGCATCTGCCAGCCTATTTCCTTCCGTATATATATATGATTATAATGGACCACCCAGTCACAATTTTAAAGTTCCTTACAATGTGCAAAATAATGGTTATACAGATGAGAATGATGGAGACATCTCTTGATCATTTGTGTGCTTGGAGCTGGATTCAACAAAAACCTGACGAAAACCCAATTCTCATGTCAGTTCTAAGCCCATACAAGGACTTTTCCACTCTGCTCTAGCTGATGTACACACCCCCATATTAAGAGAGAACCAACCAACCAACCATTAGATCAAGCATAACTCCAATAAGCTTTTGTTCAAGTGACATCCAGTATAATTGGAAAAAGATGACAAATTCTGCTTACCTACAGCCATGCTAAGTCCAGAATTCTTAAGCGATAGCTTATCAGTTTTGTGGCAAGTTTTGAAAATCAAATGGTAGGGAATTATGCTAACTGGAAAGAGAAAATACAAGCCCAACGAGAACTTTCTTACATAGTCTAGAGTTTTACCAAAGCCTGTGTCAGAACTGCGCTCCTTTTGCACAAAAGGAGAGAAAAGATCAAGAGAATAATTTCTCCATATTTTTGTCTTAGAATGGGTAGAATAAACAGAGACGAATCAGTCGACATTTTTCACAAATTTTACGAATAGAGGCATTTGTCATTCCTTAATTCTGAATATACATACTTCTTTTTTGAAGAAAATGAAAGGGATGTAAAAGACTAGACCAATCCTACAAATCCGTAGAATTCATTGTGGATTCAAGACAACAATAGAACAATTTTTGAGTTTTTTTTTTTTTTTGTATTTAAGATCTTGTCTACCTAACTAAGTTTGTATCTATCCAAAACCTGAAAAGGAGGTGATCCAGCCGCACCTTCCAGTACGGCTACCTTGTTACGACTTCACTCCAGTCACTAGCCCTGCCTTCGGCATCCCATTCCTTGCGGTTAAGATAACGACTTTGGGCATGGCCAGCTCCCATAGTGTGACGGGCGGTGTAATAAACAGAGAGAAAAAGGAAGAGATATAGACCACAAAAAATGAAAATGAGGAAGTACAACCCAAAAAGTTAGGCACCCAAGCTATGTTAAATACAAAAGTCAAATCCTAACTGAGAATCCCAAGATACAGCTTACTGAAATAGTGGTCCCTTCGGATCAAGCTCAAAACCTTGTTGACTGAAATTTCCACAGTATATACTAAGAAAATGATTCAAAAACCAAATGGGACCAGCTAGTTTGACCAGGTTTACCGTGATGAGCCAGTTCATGGTATAAAAGATGCCTAATCTAAAACCCGCCACTTAATATTTAAAAGTTAACCGATATTGATTACAATGTGTTTCCAATTTTTATTTAGGACTTGTTTGGTCCTTTTTGCTATCTTCTTAGGGTTGTTTGTTTGTTGTCGCCACTCTACCTTTGTCTTCTTCTCCCTATTGTTGGCTCTATCAAACTCAGACAAATAGAAACCAATTTGTAAATATAAGATTTTTGAGGATGGGGATACAAAGAGAGATGTATAGATAGCTCACATCTAACTTCAGCCATCTCTCTGGAGGCTGCCAAACCCATACTTCTCCATCTTTTATGGAACTTTTTATGAACCAAAACTTACCTATTATCCTTCTATCGCAATTGTGGAAAAACTTATACGCTATATGTACATGCATACACTGGCAGGAAAAGGCATAATTTCTGAGTGATGTCTATGTGTTATTTTGGATTAGGTACGGTCAGAATTCAAAGTCAGAGTAGGAAAATAATGAGACATTTATGAAATTATTGCTGGCCCTTAACAACATTATGAAGAATGGAGCTGATAGTGATGATTCAGAATTTACAATCTGTCAAAATCATTATCTTTCTCTTTACAAATTGCAAAATCACAAGGAAGAATTAAAATGGCCGATTAATTAGAGAGTTCAATAGGGACTTACTTTGATAAGTTATCTTGTGGTACTTGATTATTTCCTTCAAGGCTCTCAACTATTCTAGCTATCTTTCTTATTATTGGGTAACCAAGAACCTAGTATGCTTTGAACTGTCCATGTCATATGTGGCAAAACTAATTAGGATCATTTTAACATATTTTTATTAAATTTAATTTCAATGGAAGTTATTGAATTTGGATAATTTATCTGCATTAATTAATATTTTGATTTTATTTAAATAAAATATTATGTTTAACTATATTTGGAAATAATTTTTACTTACCAATATGATAACAATTTACTACTAATTGAACTTTTCAACCTTGAACCTCTCTCCTTAACTGTTTAGTAACCATCCCGATTTTTTAAACATTGAAAAAAAAATCAAAACTCTCAAGCTAACGTTTCATTATCAATTACAATAGACTTGCAAAGATGTCCAAATCGTTGTTTAATGCATGTGAATCCAATAAAATAATATAAGTAAAACCATATCCAAATTATGGACTATAGGTCAAAATATTGACAACAAAAATGATTGAATGAAATGTTTCTTACCTGTAATGCAAGGCTTAAGCCACCATTATCTTCTTGATCAAAATACAATAACTGCAAAAGGATTGCTGATAGTAAGCCTAGCATGCCTAGCATCCACTTTTCATGCACAAGTCAACAATCACTAAACCTTCTTCTTTTCATTTCCCTATCATTCCACTAATTTTACTAAACAACATTACAAAGGGTAGAATAAGACAGCGAATTCACAGCAGACAGCAATCAAAGACATTGAATGCAATTTAGTCACTACCAACCAAAATAATGGAACAGTGACTTCCAAAATTCTCATCCCATAGTACAGTCATATTTTACACCTTAAAGGATTAACTAAATTTTCAGTAAAATAAACAAAACTCCATAAAAACATCATCTGCCTCATTCCTCACTGGGAATCAAGCAAATAAGAAAGAGGCCACAACAACTACAAAACTTATAATGACAAAAGTTAAGTCCTCCGGGAAGTGTCAAATTTTATTGCTTCTCACAATGAAAAATGATTCATAAACCTTGATCGGAATAAAGAGTAGCTTACGTAACGATCTTAAATATGCTATGTTCACTACGACCAAGATCACTCAAACAATCAGTTTGTCAACACCCCTCCTAAATACTTATAAATCCCTGGCTCATAACACAACTTGATGTTTCAAAGATACATTTGAAATGTTATCAACAACATTTTGGTTGTGATGGAGAGTGGGGATGATTTTAGGTGTTGCTTTGTTTAAAAGAAAAGTTAAGTCGATTCTTTATTTGTCATCTTTCCTCCTGAAGAAAACTATAATATGATGTTTGAAAGATTCATTTGAAAAGTTTTTTTAAAAATTTGGTAGTGTAGCGAGGGAATTATTTTAGGTGTTACTTTGTTTAATAATTTCTATCATTCTAAACACTAGGAGTGATTCCTAGTTCTTGTTGTAAACTCAGAGGATATGATTCCTACTGTTTATCTTAATAACAAATTCAGAAACCATATAACTTTGCAACTTGTTTATTTCTATAAAATATTGGAATCTTCTGTATTGTCCTAAACCAACTAGCAAATACATCAAGTTTCATCATGCCCGACCAAGTCAAATTCTCATATATTCATCTAGCAGACTTTATGTCTCGTACGAACCTTGAACTTGCTTCTCTCAGAAGATTGCACTCGGCATACAAGCCCAGCTCTTGCCTCCTCTTCGGTTATTGTAACGGAATAGAAGTGAGCACATTGCTTTTCAACCTGCTTCAAAATGTGAAAGTATACAATGAGCCCTTAAAAATTTGAAACAACTGATACCTGAACCAATATATTAGCACGTCACCTTTCTAGAAATAAGATGGCTCAGTGGAAGCTGACGAATGGAGACCGAGCCATTCAGTGCCTCCTCCAAGACAGTTGCTGATACAGTGGTCTTGATTGGCACACCAAGTTTACTGTTTTTTAATAAATAGTTAGTACCAAAATGACCAGGCATCCTTAAAACTGTCAATAACTCTTCCACAAAATTAACTTGAGATGAAAGGCCCATTAATTAAATTGAAAATGAAAAGGCACAAATCCATAATAAACTAACCTAAAGAGTGCTGCAAACATAGTATTCACTGCTCCCAAACTTGAAAGATCTAGCTCTAGTTCTTGACTTTCTGATTCAACCGCCTGATCATTTGACAATTGATCATCCTTATGTTCCAAATTGATTCCATCAACAGGAATCAAAATTTGATGATTAAAAATTCTCATATTTAGTTGCTAGCACAAGTTGGTAAGATTTTAAGCAATTTAATTGCCACCAAACAAAACATGGAACTATAGAGAAAACATAAATATCCTTCTCAGTCATCTGTATTGTTGTACAGAAAAAAATCTACCTCAAAACCAGCTGAGTCATATTGCCGCCTCTTTTCAGGGTCAGACAAGATGTTATAGGAAAATGTAACTTCTTTAAACATGTCGGTTGCTTCAGGATCATTTGCGTTTTTGTCAGGATGGTACCTGAAACAGCAAATTCAATTAGCAGTTGCAGAATCCGGATAAGTGTTATCAACCCATAGGCTTCTGCCTCCCCATCCTTCTAGGGTCCATGTTGCGTTTATGACAAATTTGGTTGTTATACCACACAATAGTATCCTGAACGGAAGTTCATCTTGCATATTTCATCCTTATCTGAACATAATTTTTGGTCAATTTTTGGCAGATCATATGCCACACGTGGAAGTTAAACTTTGCTACATCCAATTCTCGATTTATCCACACAAGCAATTAAATATTTAAACCTACTTTATGTCCCTGTTATTGACAGTCGCCAGGGGATGTTTATAAATTAGATCAAAATATACTCATACAGCTAAATTACGCAATCAATCCACATCATTGTTAACATTACCGAGCCATCCTATTTGACACAGATCTGATATCTCTAGAGCTTTCTTCATTCATGCATATTGCATAGTCACAGCCGCATATGGATTGCACTAAAATCATCCGTTTCACATAAGAGAATCCACAAGAAAAAGAAAAAGAAAAAAACAAGTTTCAGATCGGTGAAAACCTCCCAAAACACAATAAAGTTTCAGTCAAGCAAACTGTAAAAATTACATTCTAAGAAAATAAACACTTTTGAATACCAAAGCATGTGTATAAATCAACTAAACCGATACATAAATACAATTCATTTACTTCAAGATGCCATCTTTCGTCAAAAGACTCAAACTTCAAATGACACATTCAACTACAATAACTCGGAGCAGCTAACTGTGCACTACAACAGCTAATAAAACAAAATACGACAAGTATAGACAGAAAGATAACCTAAGAGCTAACTTCCGGTAAGCACTTTTGATTTCCTGGTCCGTAGAGTTACGAGTGACACAGAGGACTTCATAAGGGTCTCGCCGGAGCCGTTTTCCGGCATCGCCCTTCTCCGACTTCGATCGATGAGCCGGCATTTCGAAATCAAACCCCAATCCCAGTTGTATACAAACCCTATAGTTTCAAAAAATCCTTAAAAAGCTAATAATCTATACCCAGCGAAGTCTCTCTCAAAACTCCAACACTCTCCACGACAATTTTTGGGAAATAGAGGAAGTCAAAAGCAAACGCCAAAGGCATTACAAAAAGAACAAGTGAGAGAGAGACTCCATTGCAACTCCAAAGCGAGAGAGAGAGAGAGTAGAGTGAGACAAATGAACAAGAAAATGGAGGGGAAATTTGGTGGACTTATTTTCTCCTTGTTCTTCCAATCACATCACTCACCTCTAAACATCCTTCTCATATAACGTGCGCCGTGGTGCGTGTACTATGCACGGGGTCGAAGTGCTGACATGTTTCAATTGTGAGGTGGTGACCGCCGCTGGTAGGTAAGACTATTTAAGCTAGTTTTTCAAATTAGTTAAAATGAATTATCTGTGTTTAGCTAATAATTTAATCACTGGTATATTACACTTTTAATTTTATAAAATTTGAATTGGTAATATAATATATTTTGCAGATAAATGTCGTATAATTTTATAATACAATTTATAGATACCAATTTTAAAATATCTTAAAGAATTTTAAATTAAGGAAAATTTTAGAAAAGAATCAAATTATAAGATTTATATATAAATATATAGTATTTAGAGCATCAAAAAATGTGACAAGTTTTTAAAGGGTGAACCTTAGTATTGAAATGCTAGCTCATCGTATCTAGAAGGTAAATTTTGAAATAACAGATAAATTTATTATTATTTTTTGAATAAAATTAACATTAGCATAAAAAATAGACAAAGATAGGGAAGGTAAAGAAAACTAATCTAAATCAATAGGCTTACCCTGTACACCCGAAATTTAATAACCTTTTCCCCTTAACAATAACAGAAGCTGAACAATCTGAATTTAAAATGGAGACTAAATAAGAAAGACGATCAGTTCAATGATATGGGTTTGCATCTAATAAGTTATTCTTTTATGATCAAAAAGTTACATATTTAAGAAACGAAATAATCCTTTTATAAAATATGAAAAATTGCATATAATAACCCTTATAAAAAAACATAACCTTATACACTAAAGTCGTTGTTATTGTTGTAAAAGTGGGAGGAGTTTTGAATTGTAAAGGGAATAGCGCCGAAAAGCTAAACAATTTTTGAATACTTGTGCCGCTCAATTGATGATTTGATCATTGGCATTATCATTCGATCGGTCTTTTGACTTTTCTGTACCCTTTTCACTTACTACTTGTTAAATTGTTGATTACAATCATGATGCTTCGATTTGCATGTATTAATAAATGTTAATTTAGATATCAATCTTGTGGCTTTACTTATTTATACTCCCTCTGATTTATAATAAGAGTCGTTTTAGAGAAATTTTAATTATTCAAAATAAGTGTCGTTTGTGACTTTTTATGTATATTTATAATTTTACTTCCAAAATTACCCTTTACTTTCTCTCACATCTTAATTACACAGATTACACAGATTATATTTTCAAGACATTTTAACATATAATTAATAAGGGTATATCAGATATTTCATTAACTTTCTTAATAAACATGTATTCCTTTAAAACGACTTTTATTATGAATCGGAGGGAATAGTAATTATTGTGTTTTACGTTTATAGTTTTGACAAAATCAAGAATTTTTATATCTTCGGGTGGAAAAAGCAACAAATCATTTGTTGGTATTATGATCATTGAAATTACCATCAATTGAGGTCCTTGTCTTATAAATAATTGAAGCGTACATTGTTGAATAGCTTAGGATGATCCGAACCTTTTAACGTTGTCTAACACAACCAAATATGGTAAAGGACAGCTTTTAATGTGTATGTTCATAGGTTTTAATTAAGAAGATTAATTTCCTAAATTATCTCATTTCCAATGTTAGATAGTCAATTAACATGTTTTGTTCAATGTTTGTAAGAAGAGGAATGAATGAGAGTGTATACTATATAATGAGTTTGGGTCACCCAAGATCCTACCTAACCTCAAGCTAGAAACTTAAATGTTCTGTCCCCCAGCAAATGACAACTATGTAGCACCACTCTCATCATGCGTTTGCTTTAGAATAAACACTCAATTATTGCCAGTTGCCGACTGCTGCTTTATACTATCATATTTACACAATATGCAGCTAATAGGATTTGGGAACTGTGCTTGAAAGGTACTTGCCAGCAGCCAGTAGCTGAACTGGAACATTCATCCCACGACTAATAAATTCTTAAGGACCACTGTTCTCATTTGCTTATTTCATATAAACACGTGCATCTCTTACATTTTTTTTTAGAAACAAGAATTTAATTTAAATCTTAATATTTAATAAAATTAAAAATGATTAATAAATCTTTAAAAATGTATTTTTAAACCTAATTTTGGACTAGAATAATATTAAATTCCAATATTTCAGAAATTTTTAAAAAATTTTAATACTTCATAATCGTTTAAATTTAATTTCACATTTACGAAATCCTTAAAAGGATTTAAATGTCACATTAATTTTAACATGATAGTTATTGACCTCTATAGACTTCTCATTAGGTATTGTTGTTTTATCAACATTAATGTGACATTTATTTTTTATTTTTTATTGCTAATATAAACCTCATAATATGAAGTGAAACTTATGTAGTATTGTTGGATCTACTCATTTTAATTAAATATAAATTATTTTTATTCAATTATTTTTAATTTTAAGTTAAGCCTAATTAACTTTAGTAAATTATAATAAACCTTAACATGAATAACTCTAATATAAGAACAATCTTAAGTAACTTCTTTTAAACCTAAATTAACATCTTCTTCTTTTCCTCTTTTTTCTCTATTATTGTTCCAGCCATTATCACCGCCACTCACCATCGTCGACGCCTTTTCCACCATCTCTTTGATGATCCAACCACAATCCAAACCTCTTCCACACTCATCACCCTTCAAAATGGATCCATTGCCAAGAGTTGCTTCTTTTTTTATTTTCAAGAGCATTTATTTTTCAGATTCTTTCAAGTATAATCTCCTTATTCACATAATTATCCAAACAAATTCCAAATTAAAAGATTTTTCACCCTTCAGAGACTTCTTTGTTATGACTTCCTTGTTCTACCATTTCTTTATAGAAAATGATATTGTTCTAGGTAGTTTTATATGAAATTTGAGGGAAGTAAAGGATATAAGGTAGAAGTTGGAGAGAGGTTAGGAGTTGTTGCAACAACAATATCACTCTCACTTATTCAATTTCGCCTTAACTACTAGTCCAAGGAGTATCTTAGGTTCATCCGTTTTAAGTTGTTGTATGTAACTTAATGGAAAAGAGTAAGCTGAGTAACATATTGTTCCTCTAAAGTCGGGTTTTAGGTAACGTTCAAGTGGTACTATTAGCTTCTTGATGAATATCATACGATTTTGTGATACAGAAGCATACACATCAAAAGGTACGTAATTGATGGATTTTGACTATCCTGCTTTACATGTTATATCAAATGATGTACCTGTAAGTTCTTAGATATGTAGAAGATGATGTGGTTGAAGAATAGAACAAATAGAACAAAGCTAATGGCATCATCAAACTTTGCATATTTTCCTTATTTGTTATGGTCTTCTCAAGTTTAGAGAGTGTAAAATTATTAAATTTAGATTTAGATTGGATAATCATAAGAATAAAAAGATCATGTAACTTCAAGAATACAAAAAAGAAACACTCTTGAAAAAAAAAAAAAGCAATGCAACTTTGGTGGATTTGATTATGGATCCATTTTGAGAGGTGGTGGGTGTCGAGGAGATTAATATTGTGGTTAGCAAGATTATAATGGTGGTTAGGTCATCAAAGGGACAACAATGTTGAGTGGAAAAATGGTTGAAGGAGAAGGTATTAACGTTGGTGAGTGGCAGTGATAATGGCTTGAATAGTAATAAAGAGAAAACGAAGAAAATGTTAATTTAGGTTTAATTGTAACTATTTAAGGTTAATTAATATTAAATTATATTTTGTTATTGATAATTAAGGTTTAATCGTGATTTTAAAGATTAATTAAAGTAGGATCACTCTAAAATTAGGAATAATTAGATTAATAATAATTTAGTTTTAATTAAAATGAATAGGCCTCATAGTGTTAAGTGAAAGCTTAAAGATAAAAATAAAAAATAAGTATTATGTCAGTGTTGATATTACACTCAACTAACAGAGATATAAACTCATTAAGGGTTCAATCAATTTAAGGTTAAATTTGAACAACTATAAAATGTTAGGATTATTTTTCAGCGTTATAAATTGTTAGGGCTTAATCTATATTTTAGTGTAAAGAATAAAGTTAAATTTTTTTTTTTTTGCCAGAGCATGTTAGTGCAATCTTAAGTTGATAGATCTTTAGAAAAACCACATAAAAATTACATTTTTTTAATTTTTGGAGACAAAAAGTGCATTTTTAATCCTAATATTTTCACTAAAATATAAGTCAACCATAACATTTTAGAATGTTTAAAATGTTCTTTAACATTTACAAAACATTCAATTTAAACTTTAAATAAACAAAAATATTAACATAATTATGTCTCTAACCATTATGTGTTATATTAAATAAATTTATTACTTTTTATTAATTATGCTGATCTCACCATGCCATATGACATATATGTGATACAGTAGGACTCATATATTTTAATTAAACAAAAATTAGTTAAGCAATCTTATCAAGACGCTTTATGAAGTTCTTTTTCAACCTGAGCCTTAGTTCTTTTAATATCTAGTGGCCGATCAACTATTAGGCCTATTGAAGGATGAAATTATTGGGAGAAACTTTAACTCCACTTGACTTGTCCTAATTCATTATCCCACCCCAATAGCTATTAGAATGTGTGCTAATAGTTTTAAGCTCATCAAGACACTTTTCCTTAATGCTCCTTCCACCTCACCTTGACTTTTTTTGCTTTATTTCTTACCTTTTCTAAGATTTTGATCTCAATATGTTCAGGATTTGCATATTTCACTTCCAAACTGGATAAGGAAAAAATGTATCCTCATCTTCCTCCATTGTTTTACTTACAGTTGAGGAATCATGATAAGGCTCACAATACGTCTAAATATGATCTAGTCACCACGAAAAAAAGGATTACAAAATGATCTTGTGTATTAATAGGTATCTAAGAATACCTAACAAAATTTTGAGAACTCATCACAACTATGTTTTCCTAGTTTCATTAACCAAACCAATCCAAATAAGCATTTAATTTTGTTTTTTAGATTATCCCTCTATTGTATTATCTCTATTTATAACTCTTTTATGGCCTTCTCATTTCTATCCTCTCATCTTTGCTCCTTCGTCTTTACTCACATCATTTTTTTTGCTTTTTTTGTTTTATACGGAAAAGGAAGTCAGATATTACAATTTCTAAAGGTCATTTGATTGTGGTTTGAATGAAAAGTTTTAGAAATTAGGATATTTGGGTTTCAAAATGCAACAGGGTTAAAAAGCATATTGAAAATTTACTAACAATTAGGGTTTTATTAGTTAAAATTAGTTAAACTAGGGTTAAATTAAGTTTATTAGTTTTATTTAAGATTTACTATATATAATCAGAATTAAGAAAATTAGTTTAAATTAATTTAAGTCTAACTAAAAAATGTTTGTACCACATGAAAAATTTATATCGACCTATTTCTAAGTTTACGTTCAATTCCTTTCAATTATGCTAAATCCATTCATACATTGAATTTCCCAATCTCAATTGCATGAAATCACACATGAATCAACATACCAGCCATATTAGTTCAAGAATAAATAAGAAAACATAATTTAATCCAATGAAATCAAAGAATAAATTAAATTAAAACAAAGTCACTATAAGATCCATTATAAGATTCATCTAATCCAGGTACTATAGAAAGGGTTTAGTTCTTCGTAATATTGAACAAAACATCAAAACTAAAGGAAAAACCAAAAATCAAGGATAATGTGATTAAAATCCCTAGAATCTTCAAAAACTTTATTTTATATTGATGAAAATTTGCTCTAAAGGGGTTTCCTTGGTTTTTTCTTTTCCTTTTTTCCATCCTAAGGTTTCTTCTGATGTTTTTCTTGCCTCCTCTCTCACTTATCTTTTTTTTTTAAAAATTCAAGATTCAAATCCAGCGAGATACAAGCACTACAAGAAAATGAGGTAAATAGGGACGGAAATAATTCCGCCGGTAAGTACAGATGGAGGAAACAATACGTCGACAAAAGAAGACGAGAAGCAACCATTTACCGGTGGTAAATATTTCGTCGATGAAGGTCATCTTTTAGCATTAAAAAAACTAACCAAAACGACGTTGTTTTGAATTTAACCAAAACGATGTCGTTTTGGTTAACGTTTTAAGCCTTTAGCAGCCTTCCTCTCCTTCCATTCTCCCGCACTCCTTCTCCTTTTCTCCTCTCTGTCGCCTTGACCTCACAACCACCGTGAAACGCCATCGCCGCCTTCTGCTCTAACCACCGTCGTCGAGCCTTACATCGCTGGCCTCTCCTGCTCCGGTGGTTACATCCGAAGGTTAGTGCTCTCTTCTTCTCCTTCCTCTACAATCGATGGAGTTGATTTTAGGTTAATATTATTTTTTTGTTTGATTAAAATTGTTAATTGGTGAGTGTTAATGAATGGGTTTGTGTTTGTTGTAGATTAAAGGGAAAAATGTGGGAAATTTTGTTGAATTAGGGATGAACAAATGTTTGCACACCAAGTGTTTGACAAAATGCCTATAGGTGTTTTTGTTGAATTGTTGTTGAACTTTAAGTAATATTGGTGTTGTTTTGCAAGAAGTTTGGAATATAGTATTGGTGTTGATTTTGAAATTATAGTTTCAATTTTGTTTAATATGACTATATATGTATTGATATTGATTATGTATAAGATTAATAATTTTATAAGAAATTAAATTTATAATTTGTTGAATATTTTTTTATTTTTTATTAAATTAAATAATTTCAAATTAAGTATATATTTGTTTAATTAATGAC
>JANKYE010000001.1:3891670-3902282 GCA_032467995.1 Erythroxylum dillonii | reverse complement strand
ACTCCTGATCTTGTTTATGTTTTATTATCCTTATACCATATCATGTATGGATTGACATGTTGATTTGGATTTGTTGCTTCCGTTGCAAGTAATGATTTCTTAAAAGTTTTGAAATCTACCGTTTCTCCAAATAAGACATGTTTTCTTTTTCCGATCCAACATGAAATTCATAGTGAAGAGGATTTTAAAGATGAAATGCTTATAGTTTCACTTCTAGTAATAACAATATTATCTATATACATAATAAGGAGAATGATGCTAGATGCAGAATATTTATAGAATACTAAGTCATCAACATTGCTCTTAGTCATGCTAAATTTTTCTATCACCTGACTAAACCTTTCAATCCAAGCGAATTTGTTTTAAACCATATAGGGAATTTAGAAGATGGTAAAATTTCTCATTCTCCTTTTGAACAACAAATCTAGGTGGTTACTTTATATACACTTCCTCCTAAAGGTCACTGAGTAAGAAAGTATTCTTGATGTCTAACTGTTGTAGAGTCTAATCATGAGTAGTTGCCAAAGAAATGAACAGACGAATAGAGGTCAATTTAGCAACATGAGAGAAAGTATCGGAATAATCCACACCATAGGTCTAGGCATAGCCTTTGACTAAAAGTTGTGCTTTAGGTCGAACAATCGATCCATTAGAATTGAATTTAACATAAAAAAGCCATTCACATCCAATGGTGTTCTTTCCAATAGGTAAGTTCACTAGGTCCTATGTACCATTATTATCAAAAGCTTTCGTCTCCTCTATCATAACATTATGCTAACCAAGATGAGATAAGGTTTTACAAATAATTTTCTAAAGGTCATGGAATCAAGTGAAACAATAAAGGAACAAGAAGAGGAAGAAAATGATTATAAGAAACAAAAGAGGAAGTAGGATAAGTGCATTAATGTTTACCTTTACAATGAGTAATATGAAGTTCTAGATCATATATGGTGGGATTTGATGAAGAAGAAGATATGGGTAATGAACTTGTATTAAAATGATATCGTCTTCTAAAATAGAACAAACAAATAGGTTATGGTTCTATGGGAGTATTATGGGTAGAGATGACATTTGTAATGTGAAAGTTGATCTTGTAAACTAATAGGTCATTTTCCACCTTCTCAAAAATCAAAGAATTAGGAAAGAAGGGAATGCATTCTAAAAAGGAGATGTCATATGATACAAGATATTTGTTTTAAATAAGACAATAACATCTACCTTTTTTGATGAAACATTTTAGAGTGAGCAGGTTATTATCTCGTAGAGCTCTTGGTCCTATCGAACCAGTTACTTTGTTCCTAAAAAAGAGCAATTTTTCAGCGACACCAGTTTAAGATGGTGTGTCA
This sequence comes from Erythroxylum dillonii, assembly GCA_032467995.1. Classification (NCBI taxonomy): domain Eukaryota; kingdom Viridiplantae; phylum Streptophyta; class Magnoliopsida; order Malpighiales; family Erythroxylaceae; genus Erythroxylum; species Erythroxylum dillonii. The sequence continues at coordinate 3,900,936 of JANKYE010000001.1, read as the reverse complement.
ACATATGATGATGATGAAAAATGCCATTCTAGATCATGCGGGTTTTAAATGTTGTGGAAAAATATTCATTATTGCCATCACTTCTTAAAATACAAACAAAGACATTACATTGAGTTTTGATCTCAGCACAAAAGGCAATAAAATGGGAAAATATCACAATGAGTTTTCATTAAATAAAGCTAAGTCATACTAGAGAAATCATTAACAAAAGTGGCAAAATATTGAAACCCAGTTTTAGACACAATAAGACATAGACCTCAAATGTCAGAATGTACAAATTTAAATAAAAACCTAGATTTTTTTTATAACTTAAGAGAGTAAAGACAAACGATGATGTTTGGCAAGCTGAGAGGACTCATAATTTAAGAAAAATACATTATAAAGTTAGAACATAACTTCTTCAATTGAGGTAAAGAGGGATGTCCTAATTAACAATTAGCTTTAAAGGGAGTTAAGACATTTGAACAAGTAATGGGTTTTAACACTTATGTGTGTAGAATGTATAGACCTCCTGATTCACGTCCATTACTAATAATCTTCTTTATTATAAGATCATAAAAAAGACAATGATCAGTAAAGAAAAAGATAAAAAAAAAATTAGGGGCATGAGTGAGTTTACTAAGAGATAATAAATTAAAGAGATTCCTAGTATGTTTAAGATAAATGGTAAAGACATTAATGTAGTGGGATTAACAGTGCCAAATAAACTAATAGAGGAAGTAGATCCATCAATTAAGGTAATATGGAAGGAACAAGAATGTTTCTAGAAAGTAGAAAAAAGATTAGAAAGATCTGTCATATAATTTAAGGCACTATAATTAATGACCCATCATGATGAGGATGAAAGGAGACACAAAGGTATGTTACTTGAATCATTGATAGCAGTTATAATATGAGATGAGCCTTTTAATGCTTCTTAGTACTGTGTAAACTTAGCAAATTCATTTATATAAATTGTAATTGTCTTCTCCATAAACGAGCTAGGTGTAATAATAGCTGCAATATGAGTAGAATTAGACTTTTGAGATTTATTCATTAGCTTCCAATATGTATATTTACTATAGCTCGGCTCATGACAATATTGATAAATAACTATTCCGATGTCTTGATTTTTATGGTCCCAATTTCTTGTCCGTCATCCTTTACTACAAGTCTTATAATAAGTTGACTTCCTAGTGTCAAATCCATTATTTTGACTTACAAGGGTACAAAATTTTTTAATGTTGAGAGAACATATAAACTAACATGAATACCTCAAGTAAGGAAGAAATTTCAATACTAAAAAGAATATGAGACTTGGTAACTTCAAATAGAGAGTTAAAACTAGCCAAAAAGCTCATTACTACCATTTGTTCCTGTTGAGCTTGTTGAACTTTAACATCAGGACTAAACAGTAACAAAACACTTACTTCTTCATAAATATTTTTGAAATTTATAAAATATGCTTAAAGTGATTGATCTTGTTATTTAGTTTGATAAAATGCTTTACACACCTTATAAATACATGAAATATTTCCTTTTCATGAATATGGAAACTATAAATAATCTATCAATTCTTTAACATAATCACAATGATTAATTAAAGCAACAACCTCATTATTAATAAAATTTCAGATTTGTACATAGTCGTTCCTTTCTAGTATGGTTTGCTTGAGGATCGTCAATAAGGTGATGATCTTTAGAAATGTTTTTGAGATAAATCTAAACTATTTTACAATAATCTTAATAATTGGGACTAGTAAGTCCATATTTTGTGATTTTAGATATCATATGCGTAACATTAGTTATGACTAACTGTTTTTGTTCATTAACTATAGTAAAATGAATCAAATATACCACACAAGTTCAACAGATAATCATGAAAATTTTTAGTGAATCAAGCAAGGCTACATATTGATAAGAACTTTCCTAACAAAGTTAGGTGAAACACCTAAAGAAGTAGCATCTTCCAAGTAAAAGAAAAGTGCATCCACTCTTTAAAGCCACCAACACTATAACTATAACGGTAACAGATCTCTTGATGACGCTTCTAATGGTGTTAGCGGTGAGACAAACTGAACACTTAGAACTTTGGTGACCATTCTTTGGTGAGGTGCTAACCTGAAGTGACTACAAGAGGAAAATATGCTACCAAAATAGAAATGGTCTTATGTGGAACACTAGATTCTTAGTCAAGTGTATAACTAACTAATGATTATCGCAGTGCAAGTATACTTAGTAATGAACTGGTTAATAAAGATCCTTCATAAGTTTTATTAACGATGTCCATTATCTAGCTACTATTATTGCTGCTCTGTACTTTGCCACGGTAGTCAATAAGGAAATTATAAGTTATGTTTTGCTGCATCAGGAGATAGATCCCGATCCAAGATTAAACATATAACCTATTATTGAGCATCTTATAACATAATCTCCAATATAATTAACATAACAATATCTGTTAACCCACACTTTCCTTATTTCTTGTATGGTATACCATAATCAATGGTGCATTAAATATATCATAAAATTATTTAAATAGCTTCTATATATGGATTCTCTCAATTATGTATGAATTGACTTACCATACCTACTATATATGATATATCTGGCCTCGTGAGAGTGAGATAGATTAATCTGCCAAATTGTTATCTATACATTATAGCATCCTCTAAATCATTTTCCTTTGCATAGCATTGCTTTATGTGTCCCTCTATTAGATTTGTAATAGGCTTACACTCTAGCATCCTATATTTCTCCAATAGATCCTTAGTATACTTATGATGATATAAGAAAAGTCTATCACTTGTGCGCTCAACTTTAAGACTAATAAAATGGTTTAGCTCTCCTAGGACTTTCATTTGAAAATGCATGGATAATTTTGCTTTGACTTGATCAATCTTAACAACATTATCACCTACAATGATAATGTCATCCACATAGAATAATACTATAGTTAACTTCTCACCTTAGACTCTCACAAACAAGCTAGGGACTAGTGCCATCATATAATCACTTTAAATCAAGAACTCCACTATCTTTTTATAACAAGCTCTTAGTACTTACTTCAATCCATAAAGTGCATTCTTTAGCTTGCATATATATTTAGGATGAGTCTTGCTCTCAAATTCTTAAGGTTGCTCTATATATAGATTTCTCGATCTAACTTACCATATACGAAAGCATTCTTCACATCCTTATGCTAAAACTTACAATCATTATATGCAACTAAGGCTAATAGAACATATACTGTTGTAAACTTTGTAATTAAACTAAATGTCTTATCATATTCTAGTAGATACTTTTACGAGAATCCTTAAGTCACCAATCGAGCTTTGTTATCTTTAAAGAGATCCATCGGTATGTCTCCTTACTTTATAAACCCATTTATGAGAAATTGACTTCATGTATTTAAGTTTGGATGCTAAACCCATAGCCATCATGCACTCCTTAATTATGGACACTTCTTTATAAGTTGCAAGTTCTTTTATATTGCCATCCTCAACAAGTGCTGCATTGGAATATTTAGGAATTTTCCTATGTTTTCTTTTCTTCCTTCATATATGTGGCCTATATTCTATAGCTTCCTCAAAATTTGAATATCTTTATAGTGGTTTGGTCGTGCTTCTTCAAATGTTTGATGATGCACTCCTGTTCACCATAGATATTGTGTATTTTCAAATGATTTACCATTCATATTTTCTTCTATTAGTTCCACTTTTTGAGTGATTTCTTTAACCACTTCCTCTTTTTCAAGCTTTTCTTTTAACTTCTCATCAATTTCCTTTGAATCAAGTAGAACCACTTTATGAGGATGGCATAATGATGAAGCCTCGTCAAATATTACATTTATTAAAATATGAAACCTTCATATTATTGGATCACGACATTTCCACCCCTTTCTTTGATTGTCATAACCTATAAAGATGCATCTTATTAATTTCTTTTCAAATTTACTATGTAAATGATCAAGAACAAAAAATTAAACACACGCAGCTAAAAATTGAAAAATGACTAATAATGGGTTTTCTATTCCATAACTTCTTGAATGGTGAAATTGATCCAAATGGTGCTTGTGATGACATATTAATGAAATGTGTAACAATTCTCCTATACTCTACCCAGAACCAAGGAAACATGTAGTATACTTTTACATATCTCAGTAAGGTGTTTGCTCTTTCTTTTCGCTACTCCATTTTGTTATGGAGTATTATGATAAGTTAACTAGATTCATATCTTACACTCTTCTAGATACCTTAATAAATCATATGCAGTATACTCACTTTTATTACTAGTACAAAGGCATCAAATCCTTTGATCAAGTTCTTTCTTAAATGTATCTTTGAACTCCTTAGACTTGCTTAATGCTTTTGATTTCTCCTTAAAAAAAATAAACCTATGCATATCTTGAGAATTCATAAAGGAAGATTATCATATACTGGTAACCATTAATCAATGGTTGTTTCAAATGACCAAATACATCATAATGCACTAATTTTAAAGGCTCCTTTGCTTAGTACTCATAGTCTTTATGTAGGAGGTGTGTTTTCCTATACTAGCATCTAACAAATACTACATCTTTTTTTAATATCAAGTTGTGGAAGTCCTTTTAAGCATATACTTATCCATCATCACTTTTAAGTTGTAATAGCTCATGGTCCCAAGCGTGCATGCTATAAATCAATAGTCTCATTCTTTCTAGTCTTGTTTATATAGACTATTTGTATAGAAATCATGTAGATAGACTTTAGCTTTTTTCCCTATAAACTTTTATGTTTTTAGATCCACATACTATATAGTTTCCTGAGGATGTTAGTTGTGACATTGATATCATATTCTTCTTCATCCCAAGTATATGAAACAAATTCTTAATTGCACTTGTTTTGAATTATATCAAGGCATTACCATGATCTTGCCAATATAAGTGATAAGTAACTTTAGGTTATTTGTAGTGACAACAACTCGCTCCTTTTATGCTCTATCGTACTTGATATTTTTTTAATCTCCTATCACATGATTAGAACACTTATAACATACTTCCAATCTTCATTATAATTAATTCATTTATCACTCTCACTATAAAAAGCATTTGTTTTTGTTTTTGTTTTTCTTTCACTTTGAAGGGTACGAATGTATTGAATTTACCAATTTTAAGCTTTGTAATAGCATATGAAAGACTAGAAGTCCCATTCCTTTTCACTTTCAATTTGGGAGTGTGAGGAAATCACAAAACTTTCTTATGCTCTCTTATATTGATAATCATGAGCATAATTTCCTTTTTTTTTACCACAAACAAAATATTTATTCTTACACTGATTGCCTTGTCTTCAACTTGATTATGGTTGTAGAGAGCTGCCCCTTGGTTTTTGTGAAAAAATAAATATTTTTCATTGAATAGATAAGAACCATATAAGAATTACAATGAGACTTGGTACATCATCATATAACACCATGATAACAACATATCCATTACTATTACAATACACCATAGGATAGTTAATGCATAGGAACTATTAGGTAGAGACAAGTGTGTAAGTCCTTCAAAATCCATGTGCTCTTCAAGTAAGACAAACACACTTATAACACCAGTTTAGATCAATTGGCTTCTTTTTCCCTCAAAGTAGCTTCCCTTTTCTTGCATTTGATCCTCAAGCTCCTTGAAAAGTTCTAGGCAAGATTTTATGTTACATGTGTCAACTAGTTTAAGATTTAGAGCTTTTAAGGCTTCTCCTTTGTGGCACTAAGAGATTGTAAGCCTTTTGAGCTCCCCTTTGTTGCCAACTCCTTCCTTGTTGCCTTTCTTCTGATCCTTCTTGTTTGGATTTTCTCCTACTTCTTGATATCATGGCTTTTAGATCCTTTCCATTTTTATTACTAAAAAGAACTTTCTTTTCTACTTAATTGAGCCTTTAGAGATTTTTTATATCTAAAGCCTCTTGATTAGCCATTATATTTTCTAATTATTTCAATTCTAGCTCTTTTTCCCATTTATAGGTTATTATAACAACTTGTTAAACTCAAGACGCAACTTATGAATTATATTCCTTTTATTCTTGTCTCGGTGATTTTATTTTTAAGTTCCAACTTTGAAAAATTGTTAGACAAAAGTTTAACTTTAGTAAAGTATTCACTCACCGTCATATCTCACTATGATATTGATAGTAACTCGTTCTTGAATTGTTGGAGCTTGACATCATTTGTTCTCATAATTATTCTAGTGAGAGTGTTTTATGCCTTCTTAAGAGTCTTCACATCCTTCATACATTGCATCAAGTCTTCCTTTACTGAGATTGATAAAGAATACATTGCTTTATTAGCCCTAACTTTCCATTTCTTAAGATCATCTTGTTTTGTTAGAGGTGATGTTTCATTGCCTTTAAAAAATGTCCTACAAATCTTAACCTAGTAGGTAAAATCATATATGAGTACTCCAAGTACTATAATTATCATTATTAAACTTTTCAAGAGTGCTTACTAAGGTAGACATATCAACCACGGTGAGTTGGTTATCTCCTTTAATCAACCAAGTATGATCATAGATCAACGAACTTCATAGTCCTAAACTATGCACTATTATTAAGTTGCACTATGATTATTGATTGCAAACTCCTAATGCATTTGACAGTTGGTTTTTGATTGCTTGCTCTAATAAAACTTGTTGAATATGTGGACTAAATTGGATGATAAAACACTAATTACACTAAGTAGAACTTTAGTACATAAACAACACACATATTTGCAAAAATTTTCACTCCTATGCACATCACTTAATAGCACTTTCACACTTTACATAACTTCTACCTTGTACAAATCTCAAATGACTAGTGCTTATATTTATAGAAAAATTTATGTTTGGCAGTGATAATTAAGCTTTTAGTAGCTTCTCTAGTGGTAGTACGTTAATATTATTCCTAAGTAAATTTTACAATAATAGAAATGGAATAATCTAGAATAATAGAGAGAGTGGTTAGTAACTTTAACACACCATACATTCCAATCTCAAATCACATTAGTCATAGTTGCCTTTTAGAATGTAACAAGGGATATCCTTATCAAAAATTAGAAAGTTGAACAATTTTGCAGTTAGTTCAACCATAGAAAAAGGAATTGTGAGCCACTAATCTACTAAGTACTTAAAGGTACATTAAAAATCTTTATAAAAATAAAAGAGTAAAATTTGTCTTCAATTAGTTAGAAAATAAAGCAGTTGCACAAATTCATAAACACAAATAAGATGAATTTGGATTATCTGGAACTACAACTGAGGACAATAGAAGGATCCAATTTCAAATTTATAGGAGTGAGTATCCCCTTAAATCGATTCTTATAAAAAGTATCTTTTAATATATTTTATTTAAAGATTAAGGCTATTTTTTAGAATCCAAATTCTAAGTAGATTAAAACCAAAATAAAGTTTAAAAATGTCTTGAGTTTCTAACAAATGATTGTTCTTTTCTTCAAGGGACTCCAAGAAGGAACATAAGTAGATTGTTTAAGTAAAAGCTTACTAATAATGAAAAACAGTGCATACAAAAGTACAATAATAATCATACATGCTTAAATAATTTCCATTCAAGATAATAATAGAGCACCTACTTTGTATAAATTACATTGAATGATTTAGATAAACGAGTTAGACAAATGAACCAAAGTAAATACGGATACTAATAGCTAAGAGAACAAAAGAATGAAAAGAAGAATCATTATTGGTATTACTAGCTCTTTGAGATCAAATTCCCGCAATTGCCTTAATGCAAGCATGTCCACCTGTTCAATATATTGATATGTCATAATCACATGAAAAACTATGTCCAATAGATTAATATTAACACAAGGCTGGTACAGTAAATGATATTGAATGGTATTAAGTAATCATTGCTACTAAAGGTATTATTAGGATTGTAGATAATAGACAAACAAATGCTGATGATGTGTTTAGGATAGAGATGGAAGCAAATTTGAGGTTAATAATAAATTTTTACAAGAAAATAAATAGGAGGGAATTAGGGTAGATGTCCTTATTAGTATCATATAAACTATTATCATATAGTCTACAAATGAAGATTTATGGTGTAATATATAAGAAGTTATTGGTGCAATTGACATTAAACATAATCCAGCTAAGATAGAGGATAATATATTTTTTGATGTAAGGATTAAAAAGGAGATTAATTTATTATAATGGGAAGATTTGGCAGTGTTTAATGGTTTAATTGTTTTTTTAAAGGGGACAAAAAGAATATAAAGAAAACCTTGCAACATATAACAGCAATGAAAAAAAAGTTAGTGCAGATGATGCAAAAGATGGTGATATGGTTGAAGTTGATATCGAGGATGCAAATATGGCAATTAAAGTTTTAAAAAAGGAAGGTGGTTTGAATGTTTATTAAGGGCTAAAATAAATGTCACTATTTCCTAAATTCACCTTTCATAACAAAAAATTTTAGAATGAGTTTCATATACTATAAAATTGTCATTGAAATTGTAAAGAATGGGGCACATTTCTAAATAATACGTAAGGGTCTTGTAGAAATTCCCCTCACCCGAATAACTAGTTAATTAAACTTGAATTCATCATTTAACTAATAAAGAGAAAAGGAGAGTAAAGCAAAGTCTTCTGGTCCATGCTTTTCTCTAAAGAGAGAAAGGAGTTTATATTTAATAGGAATACCAAAAATTTATAAAAGCTAGATGTATGAGTAGGTATTATAAAAAATTCTTTTTTTCCTAGCTTTGTGAGGGCTCTAAATAATTTTTAATTGATTTACTATTTACTCGTAGTTGGATAATTTACCTACTTTTGAGTTACTTACTATTGACTTGCGTATTGATTCAACATATATATAGGTAGAAGTTTTTAAATACAAGTATAAATGCAATCTTACTTTTCATAACAAGAGGTTCTTTAAAAAATAATTGATATGGAATTACTTTAATAACCTCTTAAAAATTATAAATTAAAGATAACATATTCTAAAAAGTTTGTTAAGGAAGATTTGAGAGTTGATATAGGTTATAATGTGTGTTATAGGATAAGAAATTTAGCGGTAGAAGAGATATAAGAAGATATTAGAGTATAATATATTTCTTAGAAGAGATATAAGAAAGTTAGTGGTAGAAGAGATATAAGAAGATATTAGAGCACAATCACCTATAAGAATTGTTGGATCCTAAACCTGTTATTTATTTTTGAGGCATGATTTGAATTTTTTTTTGAAGTCTTATTAGATCAGTTATTGGAATTGAATTATGCTAAGGTTAGTACTAAATCAAAGTTTGATTAAGGT
>JANKYE010000001.1:3780456-3795493 GCA_032467995.1 Erythroxylum dillonii | reverse complement strand
CATATATCAATAAACTTATCTAAATGTTTTAAATGAAGTTGCATATTTTCTGATGCTATCAAAATATCATCAACATAGACAAAGATATAAGTATAGTTTTTAAAGATATTATCCATTTTTCTTTGAAATATTTGTGGTGCATTTTTTAATCCAAAAGGCACAACAACAACAATAATCACACAACTGAAATTTTATTAGAGTTACAAGTTAATAATAATAATAATAATAATAATAATAATAATAATAACAACAACAACAACAACAACAACAACAACAACAACAACAACAACAACAACAACAACAACAACAATAACAACAACAATAATAACAACAACAACAACAACAACAACAACAATAAAGTTAATAAAAAATAAAAATAAAAATAAATAAATAAATAATAACAACAAAAATAATAATAATAATATTAATAATAACGATGTTTTAGTCTTTTTGTTTCTTATTCCTTTCTTATTCCAAGTTTATATTTTCAAACCAAACACTAGAATAAAAATTCTTTATCTATTCCATTCCTTGAACCAAATGAAGTAATACTTATTCTTTTATATTCCTTATCTTTTCTATTCCCAGGAATAATTATTCTATTCCCTGCCTATTCTACTCTGTGAACCAAATAGGCCGTTAGTGAAGTAATGAAATAAAGGGATATGGCATTTTGAAGAGAAATATTAAATGATGAAATGGACTCAATATTGTCAAACAATACTTGGGTTCTAGTTGATTTACCTCACAGGTCCAAACCAATCAATTGTAAGTGGGTATTTCTAAGAAAATATGTCACAGATGGTACTATTCTAACTTATAAAGAAAGGCTAGTAGCTAAAGACTTTAGGCAAAAAGAAGGAATCGATTACTTTGACATATATGCACCGGTTGCTAGAATTACATCGGTAAGATTACTTTTGGTGTTAGCTTCGATCTATAGCTTTCATGTATACCAAATGGATGTAAAGACAACATTCTTAAATGGTGATCTAGATAAAGAAGTGTATATGGAACAAACGGAAGGCTTTGTGCTACCAAGAAATGAAAAGAAAGTATGTAAGCCAGTCAAGTCATTATATGGCTAGAAACATGCACCTAAATAATGGCATGAGAATTTGAATTTGTTGTACTCCTATATGGATTTAGATATAATAATGCAGATAAGTGCATTTATTCTAAATTTAATGAAGAGTATGGAGTGATCATTTATCTCTATGTAGATGACACGCTCATTATTAGTCCTATATATAAAGGTGTGGTTGAAACTAAGAAGTATCTTTCTTCTAAATTCAAGATGAAGGATCTCAACGAAGTAGATACTATCATAGGCATTAAAGGTAAGAAACATAGTGGGGGTTTTATACTCTCACAATCATATTATGTTGAGGAAATCCTGAAGAAATATCAACATTTGAATGTGAAAGAGGTAAGTGCTCCTTTTGATCCTAACTTTAAGTTGTATGAGAATGAAGGTAGTCCAATTGCACAACTTGAATATGATAGTATAATTGGAAGTCTAATGTATGCAATGAGTTGCACTAAACCAGATATCTCATACTTAGTGCATAGACTAGCCAGATACACTAAAAGTCTTAGCTAAGAACATTGGTAAGCGATTAAAAGAGTGCTGGGATATTTTAAGAAGACAAAAGATTTTGGACTCTTTTATAATAACTTTCCAAATGTTCTTGAAGGATTTTCAAATGCTAGTTGGATTATTAGCATTAGTGACAAAAAACCTACAAGTGGTTGGGTATTCTTGCTTCTTGGTAGAGCTGTTTGTTGGGTTCAAAGAAACAATCGAGGATTACTCACTCTACCGTGAAAGCTGAATTTCTAGCTCTATGTTCTACTTGTAAGGAGGCTGAGTGGCTAATGGATTTGTTGTTAGGTATAGATCTTTGGCCTCGTCTCATGCTTGCGATAACCTTACATTATGATAGTGAGTCTACTATGCCTAGAGCATTGAATAAAGTGTACAATGGTAAATCTAGACATATACGCTTAATACATAACTTGATTAGAGAAATGTTAAATAGAGGTGTCGTTTAATTGTTTAGGTAAGGATATATAACAATTTGGTGGATCCATTTACTAAACCTCTTGCAAGAGATTTAGTTAGTTCAACGGCATCTGGAATGAGATTAAAACCTTTTAATAAAAAATCAATAGCAATGATAACCCAACCTTCTTCTAGTACTACTCCTAAATTGTAAGGTTTAAAGGGTAATAACAAGTTTTTTAGTGGTTGTAAGCACTAAGATTGTGTAAACCATTCCAAGAAATTAGTGCTACAATTTGTTACTCTTAAGTGAGAAGGTTGAGAGAAATCTCCTAATGAAATTATTCTTGAGTGCTTGTTTATGGTTATGTAAACATATATAGAATGCTTTTCACCTATATGATCATTAGAAGTGGTGCTACTTTTAGTACGAGTTTAAGGTAATCTCTTGTATATGATCTTGAACTAGGATGAGCACAAGGTCGATAATAGTGCTAAAATTGTAATGTGAATTAATTGAATGCTAAGAAGGTTCATGTGTGCGATATGTCTGAACCTTTGCGAAAAATGGTTTAAGCAATAAGCCACCAATTATTTCCTTTGGATTTTGTGATATGTTTGTACTATATTATGGTTTAAGGCAAAAGCTACCTTCATTTAGGCATGATTTCTTATTTGTATATTGTGTTTTTCTTATGTCACAAATTAAGAGGGGTATTGTTGGAAATTAGTTTGTGATATAAGTAGTTAAAGTCAAACTTGTTCTAAATTCCTTTCCAAGACTTGTAACTTGTCATGAATAGACATTACTGTTCTAAAAGGTTGCTTCCTTTCCAAGAGTTATGACTTGTCGTGAATAGACGTGACTGTTCTGAAAGTTTGCTGGTTTATATGACTGTTTTGAAGGGTTGCTTCCTTTCCAAAAGTTGTGACTTGCCGTGAACATACATGATTTTTATGAAGGGTTGTTTCCTTTCCAAGAGTTATGACTTGTTGTGAACAGACGTGACTATTATGAAGCGTTACTTCCTTTCCAAAAGTTATGACTTGTGAGTAGATGTGACTGTTCCAAAAACTATATATATTCATGAGTTTTAGTCAAGATTTAAAAGTTTTTTTGAACAATTCTACTAACACAATCTCCGCATTCATAATTCTCGAAGAACATTCATAGTCTTGCAACTTGAATTTTCTTGTGTTCTTTGTAACCTAGAAGTAATTTGCCTTTAACCCGGTTTGCAAGTATAGTGGGGGCAAATAACACTTTAAGGGAAGTGTCCATCATGCCTAGAACACTTTAAACTTTGTGTTTTGATCTCAAGTTCTCTCAATTCTCTACAATGCCATTTAATTCATTATTCACCCCTTTGTTTTGTGGACTTTCAACCCCATTCTATTACATTGTTAAGATCCTTACATTAGCTCATTTAAGAATTATAGATTAGGTGTCTTCAATTGTGTTGGATATGGGTGAGACAGAGTGCTTGATCTTGCATTTTCTTTAAAGCTCTAAGTCTCTGAAGAGTAGTCGATGCTGAGTAGTAGAAGTTTCAAAACTTATTTGGTTAGATAGAAAGTTGATTTTCCTTTTGTTGTTCTTTAATGATTTTCAGAAGCTGGTGATTGAAAGAAGAAAAAAATTTTGCTCATACGATAAAAGAACAATGAAACTCGAGATTAATTATATGAATGGATGGAAGGAAATGCAAGATTATATATTTCCATACGAGAGTTTTTAACAAATTTTTTTGTATGATAACAGAGTTTCCTCAAATCTTAACTACTGTTACTTGTTCAATTACAATGATTTGTGGAAAATGAAGAATGATTTCATTTTAATGGTTACAGAAGATCCCAAGAAAGTTTCTTAAGAAGTACGGATATGAAATGTCTTTTGTGATTACACTCTCTGTTCCTAGTGGTTTCAACTGGTTAGTGGAACTGCAAAAAGCTAATGGGAAGCTATGGTTCAATAAGATTATGACTTTTATTATGTAGACGAATTTGATTACATTATGGCTTTTATGCATAATTGAATAAATGATTGTGGTACACCTTCCATTACATTGTATCAAACATCATCTAAGTGTATTCTATACTCAATAAAATTTCTTCAAAGTTATTAACTCTTTATTGTCCATTCTAATTTTGATGTTCCGAGAATATGTGAATTAGTTGGAGAGGATGACTTTCAGTTTGCTAGAAGTCAATAGAGCTTAATACTTGTTTTGTCTTAATAATGTTGTCTCATCATAACTTTTTGACTTTAAACTTCTTGCTGCAATTTGTGTATGGCTTATGAAGGTATCAACAATTTGAATACTAATGTCACTGGCTGAAAGTATGTTTTATCATATTTAGGGAGCATATGGTATTATCTCTTATTTGTGGGTACGTTATTTGGCTTAATAATTGGTATTTAGTTCTGCTTACTCCCACAATATTTAATTGGTTGGCTTATCTTTCGTATATGATGACTTTTTTCTTTCCTAATTGAAAACAAACTACCTTAATTATGTATAATTTCAGGCTCTCTATCGATCATGAAGTTTTTTTTAATGATTCTTATGGCTTATCTTTCATATATGATGTTTGAGGTATCAAGTTACTTTTATCGACATGGACAACCCTAGCAAGTCGTTCCAGTTATGTTGTAATTTTTATTTTGTAATCTCAGCATTTATAATTTTTAAACTGGTCTTTCGTATATAATGGTTGAGGTGTGATCACGTGGTGTAGGTGATAAGTGGATGACGTCAAACTATCAAGAAAAAAGTAAGATTTTTGCTAAAGTGATTGGTTGATGAAGTTGCGAGGCTTAATGAAACATTAAAAAAAAAGTAAGAAGAGGAGCTTCAAGCTCATCGTGCAACATTGGAAAAGCAAACTATAGACTTGAAATAACTTCAAGGAAATTTTGCACATTTAGCAAATACCGAAGTGATTCCTAACGTGTTACTTAATCTGTCTTCACCAAGTACTCTAACTAATAATGTAAGTGTAATTGATAATTTATTATTGTATTGTAGTATCTTATATTCTAATTAAATTTTTTATTTATCTTGTAGGATCTTAATCCATAATTGCCTTGATTCATGTTATCAATGTAGTGGGCTTTGAAGGACAATCTCTAAGGCTTTGAATTTTATTATATGCTTTGAGTTTTAAGTTTGGTTGACAAAGAAATTTAAATTTTAGTGTTTAATTTTGTTTCTTTTATGAAACTACTATTGAATTCCAAAATAATTGTTTAGGATGATAAGTTTTATAATTTTTATAATTGTTTTTATTATTGATACAAAAAATGGTGATAATATTTTTTCACATAAAATGATTATTAATGACATTTTTGCATTGTAATGTCATTACATTATTATATTCAAAATTTTATTTGTGACAATAGTAAAATTATTAGTGGCAAAATTATCGTACGATATAAATTTTAAATTTATGATAAAAATTTATTAAACCATTAATAAAAATATTAGTGATAATATTTTCTCATTAATAATAATAATAATACATGTGACAACATAATTTGTCACTATTAAATGATAATATTAATGACAAAATATCTTTTACAGATAAGACTTACTTAAGTGACATTATTCCTCATCACAATTTTATATAATTTTAATGTGAAAAATGTTATCACAATATAATAGTGTTTGTGACATTTTTTATGTTTTTTTTTTGAGAAATTAAAAAAATTCATTGATAAAAATATAAGGTATAATGAAGAAAAGAGCTAAAAATCAGTAGCAAAGCTTAACTTAAACGACCTAGGGTACCAAAACAATAAGCCTCGTATTTGGGCTGTCCAAAATAAAGACAAAAGTGAGGCAAAAACTGAAAGTAATTGATGCCATTGGATTACTCTTCATCTTTTAGGGTAAAACTACCCCATCCTTTCCACGAAACTTTGAGACCGCATCCCTAATTCGGCAACGAGTCAACTGACGAAGAGGAGAAGAGAAACAGAGGAGAACACACTGCGAAAGAGAGGAGAGACTCTTCAGAGAAGTGATGACCAACTAAAAGCTGTTACGATTAAGAAGAACCGCTGAGAGGGGCTAGCCTATGATTCTTCTTATGGGTTGTAGGTGTATAGGTGAACCCATGCAATTTGCTTGTGAGCCGGATGAGGAGGGGTATCAAGTTATGATCTGCAGGGCGGCGGTGAAAATGAGCAAAGAGAGAAGGATGACTGATTCCATCCAGGTAAGCCTCTGACTTGGGTAATATTCAGTTTGTGATCTCCCCTGAAAAGGGAGAAATCAAAAGCTGAAGATCTGAGAAGTACTCTAGTTTCTGAATAGACTTGTGTGTGGGAATTGATTGCTGCTTTTAGGACTTCGATCCTCCAGACGTAGGCCATTCTCCGACTACAGTGTAGATGTAGCTGATTGACAATCAGTTGCTCTCTAACTGTCTTAGTGATAAGTTCTGTGAGGGAGTTCATTGTTTTTGTTTGGTTCAGAAATCTTCTACAGTTTCTTTCATGCCAGATTGACTTAGCGCATGTAGCCATCGAGAGAAAGACTATGTCCTTGTCATGCTTCGACTGAGGCAGATTAGGAATCTCTTGCATAATTTCAAGGAGTCGCCAGGCATTGAGGTCTGGCGCACTGAGGGTAGAAACTGTGAACCAAAGAGTTCTGGAGAAGCCACACTCAAAGAAGAGGTGGTCTCTGCTTTCATCCTCTGTATGACAGAAAACACATTGCTTAGAATAGGCCAGGAATGTGAGTTGATCCATAGTACTCAGCCTATTCCTTATTGCTAGCCATAGAAAAAAAGCTATATTAGGTCTGAGTGTTGGATTTCAAACCAAAGTGGCCCATTTAACCCTATTTTCTGGCCTTGCCTTGAATATCCTAATTGTCTTAGGGTTAATTTCAGAGAGTGGGAGACCTCTCCAGAAATATGTATCCCTTTCCCTTTGGCTAAGAGGAGGGATGTTCAGCTTGAATTGTTCATCCAAAGAAAGTGTCCATCTACTATTAGAAATGATAGCATGAAGATTAGCATCCTTGGGGATGCGATTTAAGAGAGAAGTGGCCATGCTATTTGAGATTTAGGGGCCATTTCCTATCCAATTATCAAACCAGAAAGAGATTCTGTCCCCCTCTCCTATTTCCTCCCCTTTTTGATGTATTACTATTAATATTTGTGACATTTTTGATGTATCACTATTAATATCTTTTTTATCAACACTATTGTCATAAATAAGTAATGTTATTGTGGCCATATAATTTTGTTACTTATGAAAATGATTTAAGTAACAAAACAGTGATTACAAAAACCATAAGTAATTGTAACAAGTTTTTGAATATAGTCACTATTTTATCAATAACAGAAATAATGACCAAAATTCAGGCTTTTAGTAACAACTTTAGCTTCCACAAAATGCCCATTTTCTTGAAGTCTGACAAGAGGATAAGGATTAATTCTCTCCACTAAGATGGCAGGGAGATGGAATCTGTAAGGGTAGGGATTTAAACTCTTATTATAATTGGCTCATTTTCAACATGTTAATAGATATTGATGTGCACTGATATCTTAATTGTTAATGTCCTTATGGTCTAACATATTGTATTCTAGTTACTAATGCTGATTAAGAGGAATTCTAACTTGTACTTGCGATTCAAACCTTGCTTAATAATGTTCTTTAATTTCTAAAAACTCTCCAGATCCAATTCGCATAATTACCTTAAATGATATTAAAAACTATGCAAAATAAAATAATTTAGCATTAACGTCAAGCAAAATACTTTAAAAAATAAGTGCATATCTCATGCACCTTATGCTTCCAACTCAACTTACTGCAACTTTAAACTTTTTTATTTGGATAAAAACTATCGGGGTAATATTTTTTACCCCAATTAATTAATATTTTATTATCTAAGTAAATTTGCAAGTTTAATATGGTAATTTTGATCTAAAATCATGTTCAATGATATTATAAGTTACGTAGGATTTTATAGATTCAAGAAAATTATTTATTTTTGAATGGTTGATAATTGTTACGAAAAGAAACGCATGGATCAATGGATTCAACGCTAGCAACGGTTCAATCTCCTCCAAT
Organism: Erythroxylum dillonii; assembly: GCA_032467995.1. Taxonomy (NCBI): domain Eukaryota; kingdom Viridiplantae; phylum Streptophyta; class Magnoliopsida; order Malpighiales; family Erythroxylaceae; genus Erythroxylum; species Erythroxylum dillonii. Next base: position 3,787,400 of record JANKYE010000001.1, on the reverse strand, counting down.
CTATCACCTTTCTTCATTGTAGTAATTTCTATGCACCTTTATTTTCATTCACTGGTAGATTAAAGTCATGCTACTATTAGCTGAAGTATAACCTCCATCAATCACAAGATTGTGTGCTGTGATAAATCCGGCCTCCTCACTTGCAAGAAACAATGCACCGTGTGCAATATCTTCTACGGTGGCACTCCTTCCACGCAAAAGACTTCCTTTTTCACCAACAATCTTGCTCACATCCTCAGACTTCATATCAACTTTCCCGAGAATCTCTTTGTAAGCATCAACAAGCATATCTGAAGGCACGCCATGAGGAGAAATGCAATTTACACGAATTCCATGCACTCCTAGCTCACAAGCAGTAGTTCTCATTAGTCCAACAATGGCATCCTTCGTAAGGGAATAAGAATGTGACCCCAGACCTCCCATAAGAGCCGCGGAGCTCGACATGCACAAGATGCATCCTCTAATTTTCCCCTTAATCATTGCTCTCGCGGCATGCTTGATGCCATGTAAAGTGCCGTTAACGTTGACCGAGAAAACAGATTTTGCTTGGTCCATGTTAAGGTTAGTGATACTCCCATTAGGACCAGCTATGCCAGCATTGTTGAACATGATATCTATTCTGCCTTTCCACGTTAGTGCAAGGTTAATGGCGGATTGTACATCAACTTCACTAACAACATCACAGTGAATGTAGCGACCTCCTATGGAATCTGCTAAGTTGACTCCTAAGTCGTCGAGTATATCGGCTATGACAATATGAGCACCATATTTGGCAAATAGTTTTGCCGTGGCAGCTCCAATCCCTCTTGCCCCACCAGTGATAACTGCAACCTTGCCCATCAACCTAGTAGAATTCAATAGGTTTAATTGATAGTATTTACTGAAAATATATACGCAAAGGAAAATACATATAACCACGAGATCCAAAATTCATCAATCTGAATATTTATATATATTATATTAACTACCAGAGTTATGCATGGAGAGGAATCTAAGTAATGCGGAACCAATTAAGTTCTAATATAATTTTCAGTTGAAAGAAAAACATTCAACGATATGGATTTTATTTCAAGTTCCAAACTTTTAACTAGCTGAAGTGTGTACTGAATTTCCGATTCTAACTAATCATCAGGAGAGTAAGTCATTTAAACATTAGCAGAATAGTTCTTATCCAATGACAACATTTGTTGCTCTGGATGTATAAGACAATTATATTGACATGACCTATGAAGCTAACCTCATTGGATGCAACCTCTGCGAACCTTCAGCCGCGCAGGTGTTTGGGTCCATGTTTATCAAGGAATGGCTTCTTGGAAAGTGGCAGTAGCTATTTGAGCATATAAGTGATCCAAATCACGAGAAGATCAAAGATTATAAACAGATTACATAAATGGAATCTTTAAAATAAATATAAGAAGGTGCATCTTGGGCGGGATTTTGTTTATTACTAACACACTTTTATCATTGCTTTCAACCACTTCCTAACAGCACACTAGCAGCTCATGTGATGACCATTTATCTACTTATAATTGCTGTATAATATTTTCACCGACTGATAATAAAGTGTAATATAATACTATCTTTAGAAAAAAAGATGGGCTCTTTCTATGGGCCGAGAGAAATCACCATGTTGTAAGAGAGTATATTATAATTACAATTATCATTAATGCTAACCTAATTAATTATGTGTTATTGAGGTGTCGATTCTAGACTATCGTAGAGGAAATTATTCTCTGTTGAGTTATAATTCCACGCCCTAAATCATTAACTATAATTAAATTATAAAATTTGCAATCTCTCGATTAACAAAAGACTCATAATTAAAATTAGATAGGAAGCTTACGTTCTCTACTAAATTACTAGGTCTAACACGAGATTTTTTTTCTGCGCAAAAACTGATACGATTAACTACGTGATCTATTAGATCACCTAACTCTCTTTAACCCAATTCAATCATTTTTTTTATGACTCACCCTCTCAGTTTGTTACTGAAATATGGAAAAATCGAAGTTAATCACAACATCCAATCAATAAAACACAAAATCGACTATGTTAACAGTAAATTAAAGTAAAATCCTAAAGGAAGAGTTAGAACATCGTCAATAATCCAAAACTCATCATCATACAATCCATTTCAATCTTATACATTAAATGAAAAAAATGAAATGGAAAGGAAATAAAACTTAGATCGGACAATCCAGGAAGGAAGCAGCGTCGAGGGACCATCTAATTCAGGGAAGCAGCAGCATCCTGACTTGCTTCTTCTTCCTCTTCTTCTTCTCTCTCTCTCTTGAACTTTTCAAAAGTGGCATAATGTAGAAGCTTCCTTATGGTTACATCCTTAATTCTTATATAGTATTTCCAATTAGGGTAACCCTAGGGTCTTTTCTGGGTGAAAAAAATCATCTATGAAAACTTTCATTATGTCCTCGATAATACCTACGAAGATAGACATCGTACATCTTTGAATTGTATATGGGGCATCGCATAATCAAAAAGGCTTCCATCTATACTCAAAGGCACCATAAGGACATATGAATGTGGTCTTTTCTTGATTCTCAGGGTAGATGAATATCTGATTGTAGCCCGAGTACCATCCAAAAAGTAGTAGAATGAGTGACTAGCCACTCTTTCTATCATTTGGTCTATGAACGAGTAGGGAAATGGTCCTTTTTAGTCACCGTGTTGATTTTTCGATAATTTATGCATAGTCTCCATCCCGTGACTGTTCTTGTTGAAATTAATTCTCTGCTTTCATTCTCGATTACAACCATTCCAACCTTCTTTGATACACATTGAACTGGGCTGACTTATTTACTATCGAATATAGGGTAAATTATCCTTGCATCTAAGAATTTTACTACTTCTTTCTTGACCACTTTTTCAGGTGAGGGTTCAATCTATGTTGACGTTTCCTCACTACTCTACATCTTTCTTCGAGGTTTATTTGATGCATACAAACATTTGGACTTGTTCCTTAAATGTCGAATATTTGCCATCCTATGGACTTTATCTACTTCTTAACAATCGCTACCACCTTACTCTCTTGTTTCCCATCTATTTGATTGGAAATGATGATGGGTAAAGTTTGACCTTCACCTAAAAAGGTAGATCTAAGATGGGTAGGCAAAGGTTTAAGCTCTAAGGTGGGTTGTTTTTTTTTGTGGAGGTGGTATAGGTGCTTTGGTTTAAACTAATATTTCTTGATGAGTTGGAACACTCGACTCCTTCATCTCATCAGTTCGTTCCGAATTAGCCTTGTTCGCCTTCTTAGCTTCATCGTATGTTTCCACCTCTATTGATTTCACTTTTGCAATGCAATTCTCTACTTGTTCTTACACACTTTTATCTATGATATCAATTTTCATACATGCACTGCTTTCCTTTGGATTCTTTAAAGCCTTGTTCATATTAAATTCAACTTGATCTTCTCCAATCCGAAGTGTTAGTTTTCCTTCATGAACATCAATTAATGCTTTTTCCTATGTTCATGAAAGGTCACCCAAGAATCAATGGATCTTATCCTCTTTAAAGTGAAGAACCACAAAGTCTACTGAATAACGAACTTGTCCACTTACATTAGAACATCTTCCACCACTCCAAATGATCTTTTAATAGATTGATCAGCCACTTGAATTAGCATTAAAGTTGGCTTAACCTCACCAAGTCCTAATTTTATGAATATCGACAAAGGCATAAGGTTGATACTTGCTCCTAGATCATAGAGACACTTTGTGAATTCAAATTCACCAACTACACAGGATATTGTGAAACTGCCTAGATCTTTTAGTTTTTGTCATTCTTTGAAATTTGAGAAATATTGAATTAAATATTAATCTTTATTATAGACTATGTTATATATTATGAATTGATTTTGTGATATACAAAAATGGGTTAGTTAATTTATATTGAATTATATGATCACACGAATTAAGTTAAAGATGTGAATTTATGATAATTAGATATAATCATAGAAAATGAGTTATAGTTATAAGTTTATAGTTAAATTATGTAATCGCACAAAATGAGTTATAGTTACAAATTTATGTAATCATACCAAATATATTAAAGATGCGAGTTTATGTTTGAATCATATAATCATATAAAAATGAGTTTTATTTATGACTTTATGGTTAAATTATATGATTACGCAAATTGAGTTATAGATATATGATATGTGCTTAAATTTTAATTCATTTGATATGCTACATTTAGTGATTAATGTCTTAGAAATGCTTAAGATACTCACTTTAATTCATATATATTTTTAGGTACAATTTGGAAGCAAAGAAATTAAAGTGAATCGAAAGTACTACATTTGAGCCGTTTTTCTCAAGATTAATTCTCACTATTTTTCTTGGAGTAAGAAAAAAAAGACAAGAAGAAGAAAAGAAATATGAAAGCATACAATGCAAATAACCTAAGATTCAGCAGGTGGAATGTGCATGCGATAGAAATAAATGGACCAAAACACATGCACAATATGAAGAAAATGAAACAATATGAAGAGAAGAGCAAACGACAATGTAGTGGAGAGAAAATGCAGTCTGCATGTAGACCACCTGTGGAAACGCAGACGTTTTCTATAAATTGGCTGAAGGTTTTAGGTGTACAATAGCTTGGATCGGGAACCCTAGAGTAAAATTGACCCATCAATAAAACAGTAAGGGGGCTTGAAGAGAGGGGCCTTCAGCTTGATGGCTGAAAGAAATGAAGAAGAGTTGTTGTTGGACCCCGAAATTTTCGTAAGAGATTAGAACTATTGAATGAGAAATTTTGGTGATTAGTCACGAGTTAAGAGCACATGAATGAAAGTTCTTGAATTAAGAAATGATAGACAAGAGTAAAGTAAGGGATATGAAAAATGGATAGATTTATGATTTTTGCTATGGTGTTGTTGGTGGGTAAGAGATTTTGGAAATGGGTAAAAAAAATCAAGGTGAAAGTTAACAGTAAAATGAAAGTAATATATATGTAGTAAATTGATGAAGAATAGGTATATATGTGTATGTTCTGTTATTTATGTTCATGATTATTCATGGATTTGATTTTCATTATGGATAATGTTGATTTGAAATGGAGTTAAGAATGAAGAGTGTATAGAGTAGGAAAAGGTGATTTTGGTATGAGTTATGTTAAGGAAAGATTTAGAAACAAAATTTGCAAGGATCTGGAAAATATGCATTAAATATGCTTCAGTCTTTTAGCCATAACGTTTTCTATAGTTCTCCAAACGAAATGATTCTTGATTTGGATTAACCTAGACACATATGGATACATTTCGTATGCAAAAATCGAATTTCAGTTTAGTCTCTAAGAATCCCAAAATTTGTCATGAAGTTAAGAAATTGGTGCAATATGTTGAATGGAAAATTCATCTTTGGACTTTAGGGGCAAAATTGGAATTGATACAAATATATTTGAGCAAAGTTGCCTTCTGGAAAGTTATAGATCGTTCTTTTATCCTTCCAACGGTACATTATATGAAGATTTTGTACATCGAAGTCAAAAGTTATGACCTTTAAAATTGGAGATGTTCAGGAGCAAAAGTAAGACAAAGTTACTGTTCATTCAATTCGTCTGATTACTGTTCATTCGATTCGTCTGATCACTATTCATTCAATTCGTCTGATCACTGTTAATTCAAATTGTCTGATCACTGTTCATCATCTCATGTTTGACTTTTTGTGTCTCATTTTGAATCATCTCATGAGGTCAGCAATTCTTCTCATGACGTCAGCATCATTTCACTTTGGCCAGAACGTATTCTAGCCCAAATTTGATCCTCTAGATGATAGAATTGGTCTTTAAGGTCTTTATGAAAGTTGTAGATCTTGAAGTCCTATTTCCAACCATATAAATAAGTCCTTAATCCGATATCTGTAGGGAAAGTTATGGCAAATTTCCCAACCTTGAATCGTTTGATGATGTCATCATCGTCTCAAAATGACATCATCATCGTTTCTTTTTGTTTTTGACCCCTCAGACGAAGGAATTGGCCTTTGTGGCCTTCATCAAAGTTGTAGATCTTCTTGTCCTATTTCAAACCATTCAAAGAACACCTCAATCCAAAATTTGTACAGAATGTTATGGCTGTTTGCCCGAAATAGGTTCAGTATAATTGAGTTCATAAACATGGTTGCTTCTTTTGACCATAACTTCTTCCCTAGACCTCCAAATGAATTGATTCTCGAACCATTGGATTCGTAAGACTTTTCTCAACATCAACACCAAAAATAGAAGCTATCTGAAATGAATTAAGAAAGATTGAGCGAAGAGAGTGGGACGGGTATAGTGAGTGTGCTCTTAAAGGATATGAACTGGTGCTATCCCATTGAATATACTTCAGTGTTTTGATGATATCTTGATCTGTAGGAATCCAAATGTAACGATTTATGATTTGTGGTAAACTAGAGACATAGAGCTACAAAGTATCTGAAGGAAGTTAATTGTGATTTAGTTCCTAAGAATTTCAAGTTTTGGATGGAAGTTGTATATAGTATACTATTTTGGACAAGAGCAGTCCAAAAATGTTTGAAGTGTATCTTCTGAATCACTGAACCAAATGGAATATTTTCGGTGGCATTAGAAGCGTAAGACAATAGGGGAGATTCTTCTAGAAAGAAAGTGTTATGTCAGAATGTTCAAGGGTATTTTTGGCAAGACACTTAAGTTTAAAAGAGTATAAGCTTATAAGGAAGGATAAAATGGACCTTTTGGACTCATTAAGGACATAATTGGAAAAAGAAGTATTGTCTTGCTTATAAATAAAGGGGAAAACGTGAATGAGAAGATTTAAGAAGAAGAAAAATGTGTGGATGAAAAAAGAAATAAGAGAGAGAAAACATGAAAAAGAATGAAAGAAAGAAAGAAGAGAAACAAGCTAGGGTTTCAACTTTGTTAGCCCTCAAAAGAGATTTTAAGGTTGTTCAAGAAGAGAAAAA
>JANKYE010000001.1:3769317-3780356 GCA_032467995.1 Erythroxylum dillonii | reverse complement strand
AAGTCAAGTTTAAATTCCGATTTGAAGGTTTCCAACTTCTGTTCGCAAACAGGAGAATTGAGTTCAAGCATAGTGACGGTTTGTACAAGCACACCATGGAACAATTTGTAAGTAAATTTTTGGGATATTATGAGCATGGAGATGAAGTGATAATGTCTTATAGGGTTCGATAAAAAAAAAGTCCGCAAGAGGTTGGGCTTCGGAATCAAGCGGGGTCCAACAGATGTATGAGTAAGTAAGAGAGTTGGGTTCCGAAAATGGGATCCAACAGCTACAGCAAAAAAGAAGGACTGGACTATACCGAGATCTTCTCCCCAGTTGCTAAGCCCACCACAGTCCGCGTCTTGATCGCTATTACCGCTATCTTTAACTGTCCACTGTACCACTGTGACATTAACAACACTTATCTCCATAGCTCTATCACCGAAGAATTATACATACATCCTCTGCAGGGGTACGACAAGGCTACTCCAGGTCAGGTATGCCATTTACGTAAATCTCTTTACGACCTTAAACTAGCTTGTAAATAGTGGTACCATGAAATCCCGTTCAAGCTACAAAACTACGGTTTTCTTCAGTCCACTTCTTATACCTGTTTATTCATTAAAGGTTCTGCTAACAATTTTCTAGCTCTTCTCATTTACGTGGATGATGTCCTCATTACCAGCCCTTCAGAGGAGGTACTTATGGATGTAAAAGCCTACCTCCATCGTCTGTTCACTATCAAACACCTGGAACCAGCAAAATACTTCATTGACATCGAGTTGCAATGTTCCAACAAAGGCATATCTCTTTCACAAGATAGATACATACAGGATATCATCTAGGAAGTAACTCTACCAAACCTGAAAGAAGCTATTGCTTCATTTCCGCAAGGTAGAAAACTCATGCTCGATGATGGTCCTCCCCTGAGCAACCCTGATCAATACCACCGCATAGTGGGGCAGCTACTTTACTTAAACCTAACACGACCCGACATAGCTTTTGACGTCCATCAGTTGACATAGTTCACCTCCACACCATGACCGCCGCATTGGGAGGCGTTATCCCATCTCCTCCACTACCTTAAGAAAACAACAGTCTACTACCTGTTATATCCCATACAACCAATAGTACCCCTCCAAGTTTTCTCCGACTCCAACTGGGCCGACTACAATTATACCCGAAAATCCCTCACTGGGTATTGCATTATGTTGGGAGCAACTTTGGTATCCTGGAAAACAAAAGAACAACCCACCGTAAGTCGATCTTCAGCCGAGGTTGAGTACAGAAGCATGGCTAGTGCCTTATGTGAGACTTGTTGGAGCACGTATTTACTGTGCGACTTGTAGCTTTCATTATCCCTACCTAATTTCCTATATTGTGACAACGTAGCAACAATTCACATATCCAAAAACCCGGTGTTTCATGAATGGACGAAGCACGTCGAAATTGACTGTCACCTTGTCCGTAATGCTGTCACCGAAGGTTTCATCTCCACTTCTTACACTCTATCATCCTCACAGTTAGCTGATTGTTTCACCAAGCCTTTATCGTCCATGGCCCTGTCTTCGAACATAATTAAGTTAGGTTTGTTTCCACCGACGCCAACTTGAGGGGGGTTGTCGACAAGCCCATACTGTTACATCCTGCACCAGACAAGCATACACTCCAAACAAACTGCACGCATCTTCACGCTATAAATAATCATGCAAAATATTAGTTCGTTAGATGAGGGAGAGTGTTTTATTCCTTTTTTTTACAGCAATGTTCCCTGTATATATATCAACATTCACTCAAATAAAACATTGTCTTCGTCTTCTTCACAAAGATTTATTAGTTCTTTAATGATATTTAGAACCTTGTGATTGAAAGATGAAAAAGCTTTTGCTCATCTGATGAAAGAATACTGAAACTCGAGATTGATTAAATTAAAGGATGCAGGGAAATGCAAGATCATACATTTCCATACTAGAGTTTTTGACAGATTTATTTGTATGAGAACAGAGTCTCAACTACTGATACTTGTTCAATTACAATGATCTGTGGAAAATGAAGAATGATTTCATTTTAATGGTTGCAGAAGATCCCAGGAAAGTTTCTAAAGAAGTACGGGGATGAAATGTCTTCTGCGATTACACTCTCTTTTCCCAACGGTTTAAATTGGTTAGTGGAACTGCAAAAAGCAAATGGGAAGCTATGTAACAAGATTATGACTTTTATGATGTAGAAGGATTTGATTACGTTACTACTTTTATGCACAATTGAATAAATGATTGCGGTGTATCTTCCATTACGTTGTAACAAACAGCATCTTAGTGTATGCTATACCCGATAAAACATTTTCTCTTTTCACTAAGTTTATTACGACTGCCAGGTCTAGTTGTATTGTGAACCTTTTAGTTTTGGGTTTTTCTAATACGTAGTAAGGTAGCATTTTAAAACCTTTTTCTGACAAAATCTTAAAGTAAAAGAGCACCGGAAATATGAAAAATGGAATATGAAAGTTTGCAAGAAGATTCCTATGGAGCCAAATTTCCCAAAGGAAGAGATCATTGAGATGTATCTGTGCACCAACCATGGAAACTTTACTTGTATTCACAGAGTGATTACCTTCTTAATTTTGAACTTTCGAAGTTCCAGCATGTCTTAAATAGATTTTAACTTCTTGGATCTGACGATTGGACATTATCTAAGAGTCCCTGTAGTTACAAATCTTATGATTAAGTTGATACTTAACACAATTTGTTCCTTCAATTTTGATTATTTTCTTTTGTGAAGGAAATTAGGGAAAATATTGCATGCGAATTATTCAAGTCGGATTCATATTATAGGATAACTTTGTCCTGATGATTACCTTCTCTGACTCTATCTCTCCTGTTCAATAACTGAACCTACATTGAAATCTTTTCTTGCAAGCAGATACTGGCCCATGGATATCCTGGGAAAGCCCAAACACAGTTACACAGATGTGATAGTTGACTTCTTAGTTTTTCATCATCTTTGGAATCCGGCTTGCAGTTGACAGAGAATGCTTATTTAATAGAAATGACTTCGAAGCCAAAGAAAGAACCGCTAAATGGGCAATATGTATTCAGTGTGTTAAAGTAAGATATGGACATCAATAATATGTTACAAAATGGAACAAAACTGCACCCAGTGTCAGCAGTGGTATTCTTGTAAACCTGATAGGCAGCTAGAAGATCTAGTGGAAATTGATGAATCTTCTACCCAATTCGAAGTTTATGATGCCCCCCAGATTCATATTGATGATGGATTCTTGTTGACAGATGAGAATATACAGCTTATTCGATTTGTTTTTCCAGAAGAAGTTGACATATTTTTGAAGGATAAGGTATTCTTTCTTGTAATTATTCTTTCGTCTCAAGTCTCAATTCTAGTGTTCCGTGGCCTTTAACTCATTCGCAAAGGACTAATAGGCTAGGGGAATGTTTTATTTGCATCCATCTCTTTCAACAAATCTCATTACTATTTATTAAGAATGTCTAAAGATTCATTCTTGTGTTCGAAAACTGTACCATCTTAATATTGTGATTTAAGCTCTTCTGATTAATTATCTTTCTTAGTTTTTAGTTTGGATTTACTCTTCATATTTGAATTTCAGAAGTTTTGAATATGGCAATTGTTTTCTAAATGGTACAGGATTATCCTTACTTACACGTTCATAACAAGGAGTTTCCATGGGGTATGTACTACTTCTTAGTCATGTTCCTAGATCTATTTTGATTTCCACCATGCAATTAAAAATTATTTGGTTGGTTATTGTCCATTCTAATTATGATGTCTTGAGAATATTTTAATTAGTTGGTTCGTATAACTTTCAGTTTGCTAGAAGTCAATAGGGTTGAATACTTGTTTTGTTTTAATAATGTTGTATCATTATGACTTTCTTACTTTAAACTTCTTGACGCACTTTGTGTATGGCTTATGAAGGTATCGACAGTTTGGATTCTAATGTCATTGGTTGAAAGCATGTTTTATCATGTTTAGGGAGCAGATAGTATCATCGCTTGTTTGTGGGTGCATTATTTAGCTTAATATTTGGTCTTTAGTTCTGTTTAATCCTACAATATTTAATTGGTTGGCTTATCTTTCGTATATGATGGCTTTTTTCTTTTTTGATTGAAAACAAACTAACTTAATTATGCATAATTTTAAGGCTCTCTATTGATTTGAAAGTTGTTTTCAAGCTCTCTATCGATCTTAAAGTTGGTTTTCATGATTTTCATGGTTTATCTTTCGTATATGATGGTTGAGGCATGAAGTTGCTCTCATCGACATGGATAAACCTAGATAGTTGACCTAGGTACTTCGTAATTTTTTTTTGTAATCTTCGTATTTATAATTTATAAATTAGTCTTTCATATATGATGGCTGAGGTGTGATCACGTGGTGTAGGTGTTAAAGGGGTGACATTAAACTATGAAAAAAAAAGTATGATTTTTGCAAAAAATGAGGCAGCAAAGAAACAACAAAGTGAATTGGATGGTGAATTTGCAAAGCTTAATGAAACATGAGAAAAGCAAGAATAGGAGATTCAAGCACAACATGCAACATTGGACAAGCAAGTTATGAACTTTAAATAATTTCACGGAATTTTTGCACATTTAGCAAATGTCGGAGTGATTTCTATCGTGTTACTTAATCTGTCTTCACCAAGTACTCCAACTAACAATGTAAATATAATTGCTAATTTATTGTTGTATTATAATATTTTATTATTAAATTATATTAATATTTTATATTCTAATTAATTTTTTGGTTTGTTCCATAGTTGCCTTGATTCATTTCATTAATGTAGTGGGCTTTGAAGGACAATCTTTAAGGCATGGAATTTTATTATTTGCTTTGAGTTTTAAGTTTGATGGACAAAGAAATTTTAATTTTGTTTCTTGTGTAGGATTACTACGAGTTTCAAAATAATTGTTTGGGATGATATATTTTATAATTTTTATATATTATAAATTAACAATTTTTTATTTTTTATATAGGATTAATATTTTTATATTCATTTTATTATTGATAAAAAGTGATAATATTTTGTCAAATAAAATGTAAGCGTTATGTGACAACACATAATGATTATTAATGACATTTTTTGCATCACTGTCACTACATTATTATATTCAAAATTTTATTTGTGACAATAGTGAACATAGGAGTAACAAAATTGTAGAAGGGTATAAGTTTTAAATTTGTGATGCAAATTTATTGACACCATTAATAAAAGTATTAGTGAGTATATTTTCTCAATAGTAATAATAATATATTTGACAACAAAATTTGTCACTGTTAAATTATAATATTAATGACGAAATATCTTTCACAAATAAAATAAGATTTATTTAAGTGAAAATATTTCTTGTCACACTTTTATATAATTTTAGTGTGAAAAATGTTGTCACAATATAATAGTGTTTGTGATGTTTTTTATGTATCATTATTAATATTTGTGACGTTTTTGATGTATCACTATTAGTACCTTTATTGTTGACATTATTGTCACAAATGAGTAACAATGTTGTGATCATATAGTTTTTTCATTTATGCAAATCATTTTAGTAGCAAATACAATGGTCATAAAAACTATAAGTAATTGTGACAATTTTTTAAATATAGACACTAATTTATTAGTGACGGAAGTATTTATGACGGTAAGTAATGACTTGAAAAAATCATCACAAAAATTAATAGTGAACAAAATTCATGCTTGTAGGGACAATTTCAGCTTCCACTAAATGTCCATTTTCTTGTAGTGAATTGCAATAAATATAATTGTTTTAGATATTAAAATTTTCAATTTTATATAGTGGAAATTAGTACTGCGTATATTTAGGTGATTATATATATATATATATATGAAATAATTAAATCGTTAATCAATTTGCAGACTATCCATAAATTTTTCTTCATACAAGTAAATAAAAATCACAACTGCAAAATAACAAAGACACGACGTTTGGTAACTCAGTTCGGCACACTTTGCCTACGTCTACGGGGCCCTCACCCAGATTAATTACTTTCACTGTAGTTCACAAAAATTACAAAAGATTGATCTACCCCTGTACGACTTAATCTATATAACCGACCCACAACCTAACTACCCATGAAAGATCTTCATGCCCAATAATATGACCAACTCGCGTTAACCTCGTCAGAGGATTTTCCTCACTATTTCTATTCAAAAGAAAAGACAAATAAAACCAGTAAAAATAAGACCTCCATATCAGAAGTTTCCCACGGACATAAGCAGGCCACTGCACATGTTCATCATGCAACCATTAACACCGAAATCACCTTTGTGCTGCAACTAACAGACCTCTTCAAGAACCCAGAAAAATTCAGCAACACTTCACCCGTCATGGACTGTTTATTAGAGATAAACCATTTAAAAAGAGATGATCCAAAAATGTCAATACCATCAGCTCAATAAAGGATCAAAACAGAACAAAGAACGGCAACCCCTCTAGCAATTTTTCATAATTGGTTTCTCACAAAAAAATCATAAGTGAGTACACAGCCACCAAAAACTACACACCAATATCACGTGAGCTACTAAGATACCAATCAAGCACGCACACTGCTAGGTTTTGATAGAATCCTAGTCAAACTTGAACTCTCTAAGATTCAGTCTCACAAATACTCTGCTTATATGGTATATATCTCCAAGTCCAATTCCATGCCATATCCAATACCGAAATTTGCAAATTCAACAACCCAATTCTGAACAAAATCTCCAACACGCAATTACTAATTTAAAGCAAATCTTCAGGATATATAGTATGTCCCATATCCAATAAAAATGCCAAAAATAAAAATAGGATATATGTAAAATAAATCCTAACAATATATATATATATATATAATTTTTATTTGCTTGTGTGGCAATATCTTAACACTAAAAATTCATATCATTTATGACAACTTCTATTTTATGGCCACCAATGAAAATTCTTTTATTGATTTAGAAATTAAATTGTTAAATTTAATAATATAATTTGTGAGAAACATGAACACATTAGTGATAAATTTACTTTAAGATATTCACTTTATTTAGTGACAACATTATTGTAACATATAACTTCTATACTTGTGATGAAATATATTTGACAATATGGCCACTGATGCAAATTTCTTTTATTACTAATGTAATTCTATTTTTGAATCGATTTTTTTATTTGTGACAATAATAAACACATTAGTGACAATATTTTTTATAAGAACAATTTTCTATTTTTTGTGACAAAATGATGTTGACACTTTTTTCTTAATATATTAGTGGCCAAGTAATGGACACTGATAAAAAAGCATGAGTGACAAATATTTTGTCCTTACTTCTAGTTATTTTAGTGGCAATAAAGTTGTCACAATAAAATGAAGAGCTATTATGACTTTATTCGTTACTACCTTATATTATCTGTGCTGACAAGCTGGTCATAAATATGTAAAGTTATTGTGATCATATAGTATTGTCACACATTCTATAATTTTTAGTATCAACACTTTTATCACAATAAAATGAAGTACCATTACGACTTTACTCGTCATTACTTTATATTATTTGTGTCAACAAACTTGTTATAAATATGTAAAGTTATTGTGACCATATAGTGTTGTCACACATTCCATAATTTTTAATGTCGATACTTTTGTTACAAAAGTGTTTCATAATTGTGACCATTTTCTTAAATTAGTACTATTTCAATAGTGACAGAGGTATTTAGGATGAAAGGTGACGACTTCAAAAATTAGATACTATTAATAGTAGTGACTAATATTATATTGTTTTTAGTGACAACTTTTGCTTTCACTAAAAATATAATTTCTTGTATTGTATTTTGTCTCTAACCATAACCAGCATCATTATGGGAAAGTAGTTATGGCTTTTGATAGAAGAAGATTTAAACTTAAGTGGTACGTTTTAGTGCTCAATATATCCACACCAATGTCTTTTGTTTCAGTAAAAATAGGAGTTTGGCTATCACCTTTGTACACGGGGTTGTGGAGCAATCTAATTAACATTAGACCTTCTATAAAAGACCCTTGGATGTGAAATAGTTCAAAAGATAAAAATGTATAAAATAAAGTATATAATCGTCTTGGAGATAATTGGGGGTTAGAATAAGCAAAATGGGAAGTAGAAAATTATAGACAAAGTCTTGCAAAACCACAATTCACTGTTAAGCCAAACAATAAGAGTGCTTTAGATAAAAAGGGGAGACAAGAATACTAATTTTTACCATAGCTCAATCATAGCTGGGAGGAACAATAATAAGACTAAGTCATTGCTGCATCAAAAGGAAACATGATCATTGACCAATCTCAGCTCAATAAAAAGAATAATTCATTGTTGCATCAAAAGGAATCATGATCATTGACCAATCTCAGCTCAAAGAAATAATTTATTCCTTCTATAAATTTTTTTTGAGGTGTTGAAGCGAGGAACAAGTCATCTATCCAAGTATTAAAATCCTTTATTTCTCATCAATTTTCAAATGACACAATCTATTTCCTATCTTCCCCTTTTAAACCACTTGAGATTGAGAAAGTGGTCTTTGAAATGTTCCTTGACAAGGCACCATATCTTGTTGGTTTGAATGAGAGGTTCTATTAGAAAGCATGGTTTGAAATTAAAGACATTATGATTAAGTCAATACTAGAAGTGTTTGAATCTAAAAAATTCCTTAAAAGATCAGTAAAACATTCATAACCCCTATTCCCTAAATACCCTAATTTGAGCACTGCTGGTGAGTTTGTTTGCCCATATCATGTTGCAATTTTCTTTAGAAAATCATTGCCAAGTTGGTGGCAAAGAGATTAATGAAAGTTCTAAACATTATAGTACACCTAGCACATGCTACAATTTTAAAGGGGAAACATGTAGGAGACATCATCCTTCTCTCGCAAGAGTTGTTCAAGGGGTACTTTAGGAGAAATTTCCTTATAAATTATGCTCTATTCCATGGAACAAAAGGCATTTCATAAGGGGACCTTTATTCCCTTACTTGTTTATCCTATTCATGAAGGTGTTTTTAAGACTGCTAACTCACAATATCTCTAATGATTTAGTTTTTCAGTTCCACGACAATTGTAGAAGGTTGAGATCTCACATATCATGTCTACTAACGATCTCTTGTAAGTCACCACATTCATATTAATAACGTCCCTTTAAAAATTTAGTAGGTATCTAGTTTATCCATCAATACTAAAAAAAGTTTCATTATCCTTTTTTAGATTATTAAGTAGAATTCTCCATGGTTATCAATAATAACTAAGCCTTAAATTAAACAACCTCCTTTTGTATATTTTGGTTTAGCAATAACAACAAAAATGTTGTTATATAGTGAATATGTGACATTGATCAAAAGGGTACAAAAGAGAATCAATTCCTAGAGTAATCAAAATCTTTCCTAAGCTTGGAGTGTCCTTATTAAATTTGTGCTCAACGCCTCAACTACTAACATGTATAATAGTGCTCTAACTTCTACATTACTAAGGGACTAATCAAAATCTCGGAGAAGTTGTTGAGGCAATTTTTATAGAATTGCACTAATAATAGAAGATGCAAGGTTAAAGTGGGATGGAAAGATATTTACAAATTAAAAGAAAACGGTGGCTTATGTATGTTACTGAATGCTTTTAGTAACAAAATATCGAAAGGGAAAAGAGTATGAATAATCCTAACCCAAAAGAAATCCTTATAGCTATAATAGATTCACATAGTTTACTAAAAAAAGAGGAGTTTCTTGGAGCTATAAAAGCATCAAAGTTATGCACATTTCGACTAAGAAAAAAAAGACGACTAGTTTGGAAAATGCTTTGTAACTTCTATTGTTCACTACTACTGTTCACCTTCATCTTTGCGTCTTCTTTCTGCTTTTCATAACTATCCGTGGTTCTCATGGCATCCCTAATGCATAAGGGTCATCTCCCTAAGAAGGTTAGGCTTTGCGAACGTAATGAGGAGCCTCTCCCTGACCCCAAACATACTTATAGTGTGGTCTTAGGTAACTCGACAGTGGACGTGGAACTAGTGGCTCGTTCATGGCCTGTCAGGAGCTTATCGAACCTGAGGACGGAGACATCACCCAGCTGACAGGGGAAGCTGGTATTGGGGTTCTGCTATCCCAACCTTTCAAGGAGAAGCTTGACAAGCAGTGGGAAAAATCTGTGGTTATTAAACTGCTTGGACGTCGTATTGGTTATAAAGTTACCTATTCTCGGTTGGCAACGTTGTGGCATCCAGAAGGTCCTATGAAGGTTATCGATTTGGACTATGAATATTTTCTGGTGAAATTCATTGAACATAACGGTTTCATCAACGCCTTAACCAGTGGACCTTGGGTCATTTTTGGGCATGCTTTATCTGTTCAACAATGGAAACCTGATTTTTGTCCCTCTCAAGGTAAGGTCACACGAGTTGTTACATAGATTCGGTTCCCTGAACTTTCCATTGTTAGATATCATCCACTAATACTCTCAGCATTAGGGAATCAAGTGGGACATACGGTGAAGATCGATGAGACGAACGTGTAGGCATAGATAGGCTGGTTCACCATAGTTGTCGTCGATATAGAGCTTACCGTCCCGTTACGTAACACTGTGGAGCTTGATGGAGAGACCATGATGGTGGCTTATGAAGGACTCCCGATCATATGCTTCACCTGTGGTATGGTTGGACATGAGTCCACCAAAAGTCCGACAATACCACAAGTGTTGGACCCCGTCTCCATGGTTCAACATTCGGACCCACAAAGCATAGAGGACCCAAAATCGAACACGTATCGACCAAAAATAGGGGAAAACTCAATTAGAAAATTTGTATTGGCTTTTCAATAAAAAATGTTCCCTCGGTTCTAACGATTCCAACGCCACTGGAAACGCTCAATTTGAATTAGAATTGAAGAAGTTATGAGTAAAATACTATCTTAAAGAAACAGTGAAAACTGACCCTCTACCGGATTCAAGTCAAAATTTGAAAACTTTAGAGGCTAAATTGTCGATCGGTTCCTTCATAAAACTTGTAGATTTATGCCTCT
>JANKYE010000001.1:3759192-3769217 GCA_032467995.1 Erythroxylum dillonii | reverse complement strand
ACATAATTAAAACAATTAAGGCAACATAAAAAGTAGTTAAAGTAAACGAATAAGTAAATAAATCAATAATAATAATAATAATAAAATTTCAGGGCCCAACAACAAGACCCCAAAGCTCCCACACAGTCGGTGCTGACGCAGCATACTGATTCCACACCATAAAGAGGGACGGAGGCTATAGGGCTGGTTGTTCAAATGGAGACACGGGCTATCGGGTATGGACCTTGGATGGTGGTGCAACTATGCACTCCTCTCGTCTCCATCCAACGTCAAAATCACAGATAAATTAATAAGCAACCGACGGTTTCTAAGGTGGGCAGCTCAAGGTATATGGATTTGACAGTAATGAAGATACTAGATAATGCCATTGATGCAGAGAGGGAGCCCACTGTTCAGAGAGCTTTGACAAGTATAGGGAACCGCTTAAATTTAACTGAGTTCGTTAGTATGGATATGCAAAAGGAAAGGATGGTCCCTCCACTTCCTACAACAATAAAAGACATACAAGGGCTCCTACCAAAGGCACAGCTAAGGTTCTTTCCTCCCCGGTTAATAACCCACGTCCAAAATCTGATGGTAGTCCACAGGTAGGTACGACCAGTAACACCAAGGTACCCTTTATGCCCACAACTTAGGATAAACATATTGCAATTACTATAAATTCCCATTCTGAGATGATTTGTGATAATAATATCATAACGTCGAATAATATCATAGGAACTTCAGAAAATTGTCCCATGCAAGTCGGGCCAGTTAATACAGACATGGAAGGTGGTGGTCAAGAGTCAGAATTATTACCTCCTTTGGTCGCGATGGTCATCGCTCATCAACAATTCATCCATACTAAAATCAAGTGTGGTGATCGTTCTTGTAATTTTACGCTAGTCTATGCCAGCCCTCAATATGCCTCTCAAAAAGTCCTTTGGCATCTTTTAGGTTGGATAGTGCACTTTACATTGGAACCTTGGTTGGTGGGGCCAATTTCAATACGAAAGTAGAGGCTTTTGAAAAACAAGGGGGAGCGATGGCCACTCGTATAGTGAATAATTAGTTTAGGGATTGGATTAATCAATGGGACCTGCATGATTTGGGTTGTATGAGATCGAAATTCACTTAATGTCAAGGCACGATTCAAGGCCGATTAGACCGGGTGTTTGGATCGACTTCATGGCTGAGGGCCTTTCCCCATATTGTCAATCAACATCTCCGTTTTTTGGGATCCGACCATCATCCCTTGTTGGTTCATCTAACTAGTTCGACACCTCATTCTCTAAGATCTACCGATTTTTTATTTCAAAATGCCTGATTAACTCATCCGGGTTTCAACAAGGTGTTGTCAGAGTGTTGGCTTCCGGAGGAAGAGACTTTTAGCCAATCGCTCACCAATTTCGCTCGACACCTCACACGATGGAATCAAAAGGTATTTGACAATATCTTCCATTAAAAAAAACGTTTGCTTGCCCAGCTAGAGGGTATTCATCCAACGATGCAGAATGACAGATCGAACGAGCTTATTGACCTAGAAAAACGCTTGAGCACTGATCTTTTACATGTGTTATGTGAGGAAGAAATCTTTAGCATCAACGAGTCAAATGTGAATGGATTTCAAAGGGTGATCGTAATACTAGATTTTACCATACCATCACTCTTGCAAAAAGGAAGAAATTGAAAATAGATCATCTCTTGGATGTCACAGGGTTTTTAGTGTCGGGATCAGACAATCTTAGGAATTTAGTGAGGAATTTTTTTATCCAACTTTATACTCCTGACACGGAGGTGGGTACTCCTTTACCTCATTCTGGTGGCTTTCCCTAAGTTTCAGCGGACTGGCTTCAGGACCTTAATCGTCCCATACAAGCAAATGAAGTCTAGAAGACAGTGTTCTCCATCAAACCAAATAAAGCCATAAGCGTCGATGGCTTTAATGCTCTTTTCTTTCAAAACCAATAGGATCAGGTAGGCACTACTATGTTCGGTTTGATTCAAGACATTTTTAGACTGGACCACTAGGATTGGGACTTCAACCAAACAATCATGGTCTTAATTCCTAAAATTCCTACTCCTACTAGTATTACTCAGTTTAGGCCTATAAGCCTCTGTATGGTGCATTGTAAAGTGATTGCTAAAATTATTATCAATTGGTTGAAACCTTATATGGATTACCTTGTTAAGGAGAATCAATGTAGTTTCATTCCAGCCAGATAGATCATGGACAACATAGTCATTGCCTAGGAAGTGATCCATTTGATGAGGAAGAAACAAGGCAAACAGGGATATCTTATGTTAAAAGTCGATCTTGAGAAAGCCTATGACAGGATTCAATGGGATTGCATTCATAATACCTTAACTGATATTGGGATACCTTTAAACCTCACCAGGGTCATTATGAAGTACGTGGCGATGGTGTCCTTCTAGGTAGTTTGGCAAGGCACTCTTTCTAACTCTTTTACACCTTCCCGAGGCATTATACAATGAGATTTGCTTTCACCTTATCTTTTTGTGCTTTGCATGGAACGCCTAGTGCACCTCATTTCTCAACCTGCTAATTAAGGTCATTGGAAACCAATTTGTTTAGGCTCTTCGAGGCCTCCCTTATCCCATTTACTCTTTGAGGATGACCTACTCCTGTTTAGCGAAGCAACAGCGGCGTAGACGTAAGTAATTACTTGGACCCTAGAAACTTTTTGTCGGGCGTCAAGGCAACGGATCAACTTAACTAAAACCCAGATATTCTTTTCCAAGAATGTTTCGAACAATACTATGCACTGCATATTACCAAAACAAACAATCTTGGGAAACACTTAGGAGTCCCTTTGATCCATGAGCGTATCACTTGTAATACCTATCAGTATGGTTTGGATAAGGCCCAACAAATATTGAATGGATGGAAATATCAGATGTTATCGTTAGCAAGTCGAGTTGCACTAACTCAATCCGTCATCTCATCTCTGCCAATATTCACGATGCAAACGGTAAGTTTTCCTCGTCAACTGTGCGACGACCTAGAAAAAGTAGTGAGGGATTTCATTTGGGGGTCTCAGGACGGAAAAAAGAAAATCCACTGGTCAATTGGGAGGAAGTGTGTAAACCCAAGCAAGCAGGGGGGTCTTAAGCCCTTTCGATCGATGAACGACGCACTCCTTACAAAACTCGGATGGGACTTACTTACTAAACCCCAGGCTCCGTGGGTCCAGACTCTAAGGGCTAAGTATAGGGTTGATACTAATCGTATCCCGCAGACTTTAGCAAGGGATGAAGCTTCGGTTATTTGGTGAGGGATTGCAACGATGTGGAATCTTGTTCGCCAAGGCATTAAATGGAAATTAGGAAATGAATGACGAATCTTTTTTTGGCTTGACCACTGGTTAGACGATTTGGGCCCCCTTTATTTAGTGACTCACACCAAAATCCCTTAGAGCATTCTCAATGCCACCATTTCTGATTTTCAGGATATGAGTGGGAACTGACACTGGTAGTTATTCCAACATTATCTCCCAGCTACAGTTTGTATGACTATCGCGTCCAACAATATCAACGACCATGAGGACGATACATTGATCTAGGTCCAAACTCCACATCGGAGATTCACCGTAACATCTTCTTACGAGCTTATTGAGAATATAAATACAAACATGTTAAAAAGACATTGGGAGGACACATGGAAGTGAGCGGGACCACAATGCATAAGATCTTTTCTCTGGCTAGTGGCTAAGCGAAAGCTGTTAACCAATAAACAACATTTGACCCGTCACCTGACCATAGAGGATGGTTGTAATTTCTCTGGATTGGAGGAATCAACCCTACACGCTTTACGGGATTATCCTCAGGTCAAATCTTTTTGGCACAAATTTCCTACTGCATGATTCGTTGGGACTTCTTCTATCAGGAGGAAGGAACCTAGCTCAGGTCTAATCTTAGCCATCACGTGCAACTGAATTAGGCAGAGTGGACTACTATTTTTGGTGTCGCATGTTGGTTTCTTTGGAAATAGGGCAATAACAGCATTTTTGAGCTGGGTTTTATTTGGCTAATAGACGGTCCTACAATTTTCATAGACTACACTCATTGGATCATACGTGCCAGTGAGATGGAAAACTGAGTTTTTCAATTTCAGGGGCTCCCTTTGGGTACTTTAGTCGGTTGGAATAAACCCATAGAAGGATGGGTCAAGCTTAATACAGATGGTGCAGTGAAACTGGGCTCTGATATTGCTTTAGCAAGCGGCATTATAAGGAACTATTAGGGGCACTGGTGTGTAGGCTTCTTATAGAATATAGGAATCGGCGATCCTTTAATGGTCGAACTCTGCAGTGTGTATTCAAGTCTAAGGCTGGCATGGGATTGGGGATATAGGTGCATAATAGTTGAAGTGGACTCACTAGAGGACATTAATATTCTTTCTTCCTCGCTGAATGATCTGACTGAACTTTCTTTTTTGGTGATAGGTATCCGTGACTTGATACTTCGAGAATGGGAAGTGCAAATTGAGCATACACATTGCGAAGGGAATCAATGTGCGGATCAATTAGCGTATTTAGCTTCTGGAGCAGCACTGGGATTGCATACCCTTCAGGAGCCTCCACGGAGCATTTTGGATGCACTCTACCGAGACATGCAAGGAACCCTTTACAATAGACCCCTTCGTAGGGGCTTAGACTTTACTCACTAGTCGCTTTTGTTTTCTTTCCCCTGTAAAAAAAAGTTATTCACATTTCTTCTCACAGCTATTGAAGTTAAGAAAATAAATGTCAAACCTTATTAGTTGTGAAGTGGGAAATGATGACAGTGCATCATTGTTTTATGATAACTAGAGTAGGTGCGAATTCTGATTGAAACCCAGCTCTCTCATTAAGTCATTTGTAACTTTCATAAAGATGTATGGTCAATGTGTGGATCGTAGGGTGCACAGATTGTAAGTTCAAAGATAACTTAACTAGGTAGGGGGAAAAGTCAAATATAATAGGTTTGCTTGGGATAGCAATCTACCTCCTAAAGTCTCATTCCTCTAGAGGTCAATGTTCATGGATAAACTTCAACCTTGGATAGGTTACCTTTCCTAAATTTAATCAATAAATGCAATTTATGTGAAGAACAACTAGAATCAGTTGGGCACTTATATTTTAAGTGCAAGTTCACTAAAGAGTTTCTCTTATCAGTTTTAAACAAATGTTAAGAGAGAACAAATATGTTGAACTGGAAGATCTTCACAAGGTGGTGGAAAATGTTCAAATGTCGAACGTCAAGGGACAAGGTAATCATCTTGGTAGTCTTTGTTTCTTACATGTTGAAGCTTTGGAAGGAAAGGAACAATAGGCTTTTCAAAGGGTAACAAAAAACTATGCAATAGTTAAAAATGAAGTTATCACCTAGACAAGGGAGCAAATTATAATTAATGAAAAGGTGAAGCAATGTACGTAAGGAATGGCACGTATACGGAATATTTAGGAATTTATTTTGCAATGTATTTTTTAAATGTTAAGAGACCTCGCGTGCAAAGAGTATGGGTTAGTTATGCATAACATGAACTGTACCCGTTAATGGTTACCTTATTATATCTCTTTTGAAAAGTTCTTAAAATAATTTTTTAACTTTAAAAAATATTATTAATTATTATAAACAAATTTAATTTTTTGTAATTTACAAAAATTTAAAATAGTTTAATGATTAAATTTTAACCAATTTTTGTACTTTAACAGACTTTTTAAAGTTGCATATGTAGACTCAAATTAATCTAACCTTGATTTATCTAGAATTACCAAGAGAGAGTCACACTAAAATTAAGACATAGAAGTTAGCCTTTCTTATATGAATTTTATTATGTCATTGAAACTATTTTGTTCTTTATATTATAACATTTAAATGGTTGTAAGTTAGTCTAGAATTCTTCTCTACCTTTATAAATAACCATGTAATGTTTCACTATTCACAATTCACCAAAGTCAACTATCGGAATTGGGCACTTTGAATGAAGATCATTTTCGATTGACAAGTTGTATGATATGTAGTCAACAAAGGATATGTGGAGCCTTAAGATGAGACAAGTTTGACTTAAGCCAAAAAAGAAGCCTTTTAGAATAAAAAAAAGAATATCATAGTGCATTTACCATCATCCATTAAGGTTTTGATGAAGAAATGGTCGAGAAAATATCCAATGAAACTATATTAAAGAAGTGTTGGGATACTCTCTAAAATTCCCTGATAAACATTAAAAAGGTGAAGAAGGTATGACTTCAAACTTTAAGGGTTAAGTTTGAGATATCTCAACGAAGGATGATGAATTCATTTTAGACTACTACATAAGAGTTCTAGGAGTGGTGAACAAAATGAAGAGGCTTGGTGATACCATTCAAGATGTTTAAATTATTGTGAAGAATTTGTGATCTCTCTACTCAAATTTTAATTATATTTTCGTGGCTATTGAATAATTCAAACATGTGAGCAATATAGCCATAAATGAGCTAAGTGGATCATTACTATCTTATGAATAAAATATGAATCATGATAAGAAGAATGTACACAAAAAGCCTTAATAGCAAAGTTAAAGTCAAAAAATAGGTATATGGAGTGAAGTGAAAAAAGAAAATTTATAGGAGGAAGTGGACGTGGTTATAAGCGAGGTCATGGACATACATGGAGGTAAGGGAGAGGAAAATGTGAACACAATTCTTCTAGTAAAAATTAACCTAAAAAGTTTCAACATGGTCAAGGAAGAGAAAGAGGAATAGGAACTGGAAGAAGCAATTTTGATAGAAATAATAAAAAAAACAAAGCCTAAATATTTTGAGTAGCAAGCATGGCCATTATTCTTGATAATGTTTTTCCAAGAACGAAAATAAAGAAAAATTTGTAGAAGCCATTGAAGATGCAACAACGAAAACTTTACTAGTTATAATAAAGGATAATCCAAACGGTGATAAAAGTGTATGGTATCTTGATAATGTAGCTAGTAATAATATGACAAGTGATATATTTTAAAACAAAATTAGATACCAAAATGACATGGAATGCATGCTTTAGTGATAATACAATGATAAAAATTAGGGCAAATGTGTGACTTTAATTAAGAAAAAAATGGCCATAAGTTTCTCTCTAATATTTGTTTTTTTCCAAAACTAAATAATATTTTAATCATTAGTCAACTTTTTGAAAATTTATATAAATGTCCATACTCTCTAACTTTAAGATCATGATGCTAATCTTATTATCAAGGTGAATATGACTAGCAATAAGAAGTTTTTATTAAACTTTCTCACTGTAAAGGTCATATGTTTAAAGACTGTTGTTAATGATCATTGATAAATATGACATATAAGGTATAAATATTTAAAATTTAAAGAACATAAACCTTTGGGGGAGAAGAATATGGTTAGAATAATTTCAATTATAAATCACCTTAAACAACTATATGAGGTATGCTTACTTGGAAAGCATTCAAGGAAAATATTTTCAAACTAATCAATTTTAAGAGTTACCAATCCACTCTAACTTGCTTAGACAAATGTTTGTGATCTTCAATCTTTTGTTAAAGCTCTTACTTTATTCTTTTTTCTAAATAATATAATAAAATGACATGGGTGAAAATTTTAAGGTACAACTATTAAGCTTTTTTTGATTTTAAAAAGTTTAGAACTTTGGTTGAAAAAGAAAGTGGTTTTGAGATTAAAGCTTAAATAAATGATATGGGTGGAGAATTTACTTATAATGACATTAAGAGATTTTATGAGTTTTATAAGATTCGTCATTTTCTTATAATGCCTATATCTACCTAATGAAATAGAGTAGCTAAAAAAATTCAATTAATCCATAAAATAGTGAGAACCATATTGAAAAACAAGATGATGTCTAAGGAGTTGGGCTAAAGTAGCTACATTTATGATTTATGTCTCAAATCAAAGTCCTATAAAAAGCTTGAAAGATGTCACTCCACAAGAAGTTTATAGCGTAGTGAAGTGTTCTATGTGTTTAGTACATATGTGCTTGTTTCGAAGCAAGAAATGTCCAAACTTGATGATCATTCGTAAAAATTTTGTTTTTGTTGAGTATTGATGAAAACTTAAATGTTCATAGGTTTTTCAATCCAATCAATATAAATATTATTATTAATAGGGATGCTGAATTTGATGAAGAAGCATTTTAGAATTGAAGCTCTCAAATGGAAGATCTTATTTTTTTCGTTCCATAGTTTGAAGATGTAGAAGAAAAGGAGGTTTTTTTAAGAAGTCAAAAGCGAATTTTCTTAACTAACCTCACTAATCCCATCATCTTAAGCATCATCATTTGTATCTTCACCAATAATCATGGGATCTCAAAGATATTAAAGACATGAAATTTTTTTAAATATTCCTAACTTGTCTTGCCTACTTGTAGATGTTAAGCTTAAAGACACTATCAATAATGAGAAGTGGATTCATGCAATGAGTAAGAAAATTCATCAAAAGAAATGACACATGGGAACTTATTTATCTTTAGATAGGTCTTTATGACATTAGAGTCTAATGGGTGTACAAATTAAGAAACATAAAAAGGTAAAATGGAGAGATACAATATGAGGCTTTTTATAACAACCAAAGAAAGATATTTTGTATTGATATATTTATACAAAGTATCAGTATATATTTATACTAGCTAATGAATAATTAATTATAAAATAATCATGTCTATAACCAAGCTTTAGTATATAATAACTTTACAATCTTATTTAATATATTATATCTTATCTAATCTGCAATACTTCCATCAAGTTAGATACAAATATTAATCATGCTTAACTTGTTACCAATAATTAACACAAGCTCTAGATTTACCAAAAAATAAATTAACACAAGCTCTTTTTAGAGATATTATGAAATTATCACTAAGTTGTTCTCGAATTTTGACATATCCTATAGAGGTCAAGTTTTGCAACACTTTCTAACGAACGAAGTGACAAACTATCGTAATATGTTTATTTCATTAATAAAATACAAGATTAGAAGCAATATATAGAGAAACTTAATTATCATACCACAATTTTACTAGTACTGAGGCTTTAAAATCAATTTATGATAAGAGCCGATATATTCACATTCTGTCACATGATGACTTTACTTGATCTAGAATCAACATATTTGATAACTTGCATTTTATGATGTTAATTCTTTGTGTTTTATGATCTTTTGGTAGGCTTTTGTGATGTTTTTCTTATGTTTCTATGGTAATTCGTGTCTTTGTATGTTCTAGGTGATGAAATACTAAAGTGATGCAATTTGGAGTGAAATTGGCTAATCTGGGATTGAAGAGAATTTCAACATAACCATGTTGAAGGTAACACAGTGCTGGCAAATTACTACCTGCGATTTTTGACTTGGTTACCTTGGGATTTGGGCCTCAATAACACAACCCTCTTTGCTAACAAAGTCAAGTTATGTTGAAGCCATTGAAGTCTTATTTTGACATTTAATTGGGCCCCACTTTGTTCATTAAAAAGGGAAAATTTTAGACCATTAGAGGGGGGCCCACTTTGTTTAATGAAAGGAAGAAAACCTAGAGAAAGGGGGACTGATTGGGGATGAACGAAGGGGAGTGACGGCAGCAGCTGTAAAGCATATATATATTTATCACATTAAATGAAGAGAAGGGACGAACGTTGAATTGCGTTTTAGGAGGGATTGAAGGCTTAAGCTGTAGGCATGGACCAACGTTGGAGGTGAGTTTCTGCTCGAGCTGATCTCGTCGCAAGCTTGTGGACATTGTGTGTGAAGAAGTCCAATATTAAATGGTCAAATCAACAACAGTAGATAGAGAATAGTGCTATGCGTGGTTAACCTTTTAATCCAGACAAGTTATCCATCTTTTGATTCATGTAATTGGTGAGACTCCTTTGATTTAATTGCTTTTGTTTTTCCTCTTATGTTTGTTTGATCTTTACGCTTTAATCGATTTATTATCGCCGTGTTTATTGATTAATGATGTTGGACCCCGAAACTTTTTCTTGGAAAGAATAGATTGGTTTGAGGACTTTGAGGTTTTAAGGAAATATGTGTGTG
>JANKYE010000001.1:3594079-3608211 GCA_032467995.1 Erythroxylum dillonii | reverse complement strand
GTATTCAATAGTCAAGATTACTCGAGATTATGGATCAAGGCAATGATATTCCGATCCAGCAAAATCCGACTGAACCAATAGTATTTTTTTTTAATAGTTGTCGTTATATCTTGGAAAAGTTTCAAATAGATATTTGTGACCTTTTTAACTATACATGTTAAGCTTATTTCATATTAAGGAGCTATATCACGATTTGTATAGTTGAAAAATCTCATTGGAGTGTTGCATATGGTTGATTCAGCTACTAAACTCATAAGTTTGTACTATGATAACAAATTAGTAGTGTAATTTAGAAATAATAATAAGAATATCACAGGATCTAAGAATTTAGAAGTTAAGTATTTAACTAATAAAGAACTTGCATGAGCATGCTAAGGCCAAGCATATGTTTTTTACTTCACTAGCTTAGGGATTGCACCATAATATTTATAATGGACATGCTAATACAATAGGTATGTTAGAGTCCTTTAACACTATTGGTCAAAGTGAAATTTATTTTTGCTCCAATTTCAATTTTCATTTAATGTAATTCAATTATGTTGGTTTGTTATATGATGATCATTAGTACATACTCAATCACAAAGATTATAATTTCTTTTTATAATGAATTTGATTACATGTCACAAAGATTAAAATTTTTAATATTTGTGTCAATCTTGAGCAATGAAATCAAAACAGGCTTAGAGGCATGTTTAAATTTAATATAAGACCTTTTATGACTTATGACAAATAAAGGTATCTCGAGATACCAAAAAGTATTTTTAGATATATAGAAATATAAGGGATGTATCTTATAAAAGATTTCTCTATCGTATTTTAGCATAAGATTAGCTGATGGTTCCATAAAACACATATTTATAGGTAATTTATTGACCTAATAATATTATGTAAACTATAAAGTATCTCACACGCTCACAAACGACACCCGAGAAACTTAAATTTCGTAAATACCTAATTTTTGAGATTTTAATTATTATTATTAAGCTTTAAGCTTAAATGGACGTCTTGGATTATGTTCTATACCTGACTGGGAACGGCGGGGAAACGGAAGTTAAAATTAGAAGGGTCCCACATTTACCGAATATGGTTGGTAACACTATCACTTCGGAATCGGGACTTGGCAACGCGATCTACTAGTCAAACAACCTATATTTTATCTTAAACACACAGATGTCTGCGTCGTGATGTCCTTGCCTTCGTCCGTTTTCTGACTCTACATATTCTATTACAAATTGCATCCAAAAAAGAAATTATGGACTTTTGTAATTGACAAACATAGAATCAGATATCAGCGGCAATACCAGGGGTAAACTTCAAAGCAGGAAACTTTGTTACGAAAATTTTCAGGGAAAGGTTGGATCCTTTGTGGTTCAGAGATGGAGACGTCAGTGCCTGAGGTGATTCTTAGCTTTAGTGGGACAAAAATGCCATTGTTGGGCATGGGAACTGCGACGAGCCCTTTAGTGGGATCTGAATCAACTAAAACAGCGATCCTGGAAGCAATGGAACTTGGTTACAGACACTTTGATACAGCCACACTTTATCTTACAGAGGAGCCACTTGGTGAAGCCATCGCAGAGGCATTTTGTCGTGGCATAATTACTTCAAGGGAAGAGCTCTTCATCACCACCAAGCTATGGTGCAGCGATGCTCACGGTGACCTGGTTCTTCCTGCTCTGCAAAAAAGTCTACGGTATGGTTATGTAAACACCATTTCTTTCTATAAATATGTCATATCACTGGTTTGTTTTCCTTTTGTTCTCATCGGAAAGCCTAAGACCGTGGTTTTCTTCTTGGGGGTCATTATCACGCAGGAATCTGCAGCTAGAGTATATTGATCTGTATTTGATTCATTGGCCTGTTAGCACCAGACCAGGGACTTACGAGTTCCCAATTAAGAAAGAGGACTTTCTACCTATGGACTTCAAAGCCGTATGGGCAGCTATGGAGGAGTGCCAAAAACTTGGTCTCACAAAGGCTATTGGTGTCAGCAATTTCTCCTGCAAGAAGTTGAAAGATATCCTTGAATTTGCAACCATTCCTCCAGCCGTTAATCAAGTAAGTTTTTCCAGTTTTCTTTCAACTACCCGTTTTTGCTTTTAATTTGAATTTGAAGTCACAATACCAAAGACGGTGTGTATCTTGAAAGGTAGAGATTAATCCACTGTGGCGACAGAAGCAGATAAGAGAATTCTGTAAGGCCAATGGAATTGTTGTTACAGCTTATGCTCCTTTGGGAGCCAGAGGAACTATCTGGGGTAGTAACAGAGTGATGGAAAATGAAGTGCTTAATGAACTTGCAAATGCCAAAGGCAAGACTGTTGCTCAGGTTGCTCCTGAAAACTGGCATCTTAAAACATGATTTGGTTTTCACCTATGTAATGTTCCATACTGATTTTCTGGTCCAAATACAGATTTGCCTCCGGTGGGCATATGAGCAGGAGGTGTGTGTGGTGGTGAAGAGTTTTAACGAGGAGAGGATGAAGCAGAACCTCGACATATTCAACTGGTCACTGACAGAGGAAGAACACAATAAGATCAATGAAATTCCTCAGAGTAGAGGCTGCTGTGGAGAAGATTATATCTCAGAAGTCGGGCCTTACAAGACAATCGAGGAGCTATGGGACGGAGAGATGTGAAAATTTGCAACAACAAACTTGAAATTTGTAATGTACAAAGTGCCAGAATAAGATTTAGCTCTCCTATTTCCATTCTTGTTTAACAAGTGTATCGTCTTAACCATTTACCGTTTCTCAAAAACTTCCAGACGAGCTCAACTTCTTTCCTTTTTCTCATTTGAACATGCGACCATTAGTGTTCATTAATCATATTCCAGGATAAATGAAAAAACGATAGGCCATCAGTCAGATTCAGTCTTTATGCTCGTCCTCTCTCTTTAGGACTACCCAAATTCCAAAAGTGTATACCTCGGTATATCCTATGAGCAGAAGCTTGTGTTATCATTCCATGCGAATATACGAGGTTACAAGAGCTCAAAGCTTGTAAACTTGGTTTTTTATATATGATTTGTGAGGCATAAATATGCTCATCTGACGGTGAACAACTTGGTGTTATGTTATAGAACAGGCCAACCAACTTTAAAGATAGTGAAGCCCGTAACTTCAATACAACAGGTTGAGAGGCTTGAAAAGAATTTACTTATTCGTTGATGGAAAGTAGGAGATCGCAAGCAGGTTACGAATACTTTTCCCACTTTTGTTCTCCTAGATACAAATGGTCGGTTTATTGCAGAAAGGGTTTCAATGCCTCATGCTGTAAAAGTGCAGCCAAAGTGGCATCAATGTGATCAAATGTAGAAAGTCTTTGTCCACCTTAAACAATGTGTCTTCAAATAAACACGTCTAAGAAGCAATATAAGCCACCTCAGACGCATAAATTTGTAAAACTTTTGTCTTGCCTTTAATTTACTGTAGCATATAAATATACAATCACACATGGAATGAGTATCCCCATATGAACTGGAGAATACGTTGACCACATTGGCTAATTGTTCTGGATTGATTTCTTGGCAAGTTGAAAAATGAAAGGCTAAAAATTGAAGGGTTGATACAATGATATCAACAACATTTGGAGATATAATTAGGTTCTCAACATCTAGTGGGCCTATCGTAACTGGGAGGTAAGGATGGGCAGTTCTCATTCATGTTGGCATATGGCTCGATGCTGTTATATCCGGGCAATTCCATATGATACTCTCCCAGAATCTGGCAGAATGGAAGCCGATCACCATTGTTGCACCAATCAGGCAGGCGTGTTTGGTTACTCTCAAAAATTTTAAGCATGTATGCATCACGTATCTGCAAAGATCATCAACCATTTTATCTTTAGCATGAATATAACCAGAGAATAAAGGAAATAAAAATATAAGCTGAAGATGAGTTCAACCAATGCTTACAACTTACAGTAAATTCAGTAACTTGAACAGAGTTGGCAATGTGCTCAAAGACTCCTGCCTGTTTGTACATTGCAAGAATAAATGCAACGCATGTTGTTGACTTCCCATCACTATATTCCCATTCATCCTTCTCCGGAATTGTAAGGAGTTCATCAAAAGTCATTCCACGCCTTTCAGTTTCAGCTATAATTTCATACAAATCCAAATCCTGTAAAGATGTTAGCGCGTACTAAATTTAGCTATTAATTAAATAAAAATAAATAAGAACAAGAATCTGTATTGATTTGTCTGCTTCTTCCCCTTCATGTTCCAAAAATGACTTCATCATTTGATTAGCCATTAATTAAATACGAATTACTTTCTCCTCGAACTCATAGTTTGGTTATTAAAATTGAGGAAATTTGAATGAAGGGATATGAGATATCATATACCTCAGTTTCAAGTCGCTTGTTAAGAGCCTCATTCCACATATTTGCAGCATAAGCTGGCTGCACACGTGTCCACATAGACATGACAGAAATGACCTGAAATCAAAATTTAAAGAGTTAATTAACACTGAACTTGCAATAAGAGAATGGATAGCACTCAGATTGGCTTTTGCATACATAAGAACGCATATCAGTGAATATACATGTACACACTTATATGCTGAAATAATTTCAGAACATAAGCAGGAGATTGCCGCAGCAAACATTTTGACCAGCATACAAATATAAGGTGCTGTCTGAAGTTTCCCGCATATCAATGGTTTTGAAGTGAAGGGCATATGTGTACCCAGAAATTCTTTAAAATGATAAATTGCAGAAAGCAAGAACATACCAAGTGAGCATCAAGAGGGGGCGGATAGTTGTCACCTAACGTGTCAATCCAACTAAATATCATGTTATGATAACCATAAGGCTTGCCTTGCATGCTTCGAGCGTACTCCCAAGCTGCAGAATTGTTAAATTTTGACCGCACATCAGGATGTAAGGGAAGCAATGCTATTTGTGGATTTGATCCATCCTTTAGTGCCAATTCCCACCATTCCTCCCACCGGATCACCACTATAATCTCTTCACCCTGCAAAATTCAAGAGGAAATAGAGTGAGAACCAAGAATAAGGGGAAATCCCCGTCTCAAAATTTTGGAGTTTAAATACTTGCATTTAAATATTAGCAACATGTAGAAAGCAACTACCCTAGATATCTGACAAGCTAAATTTGCGCAGCAAGACAAAAATCTGAAAAGAAGATAATATTGAAGCAAACAGTAATGACAGCCCCACAAACAAGAAATGGGAGAGTGAGATGTGGACTTGTTACATTGTCTAATCAAGAAATAAGTACTGCTGTAAGGGCAACAGTGTCATTAATCAAAAAAGAAATCAAGTTTTCCAAATGGGTTAGCTACTTCCTTGATTCAAAATGCTGACTAGATTTCTCAGAAATAGGAACATCAACCTCCTAAACATACAAAAATATGGGAGAGAAACAAACAAAGGCAAACAAGAATCATTTGTCCAGAGGACACAGAGAAAGGGACACTAACCAGGTACAATTGGTAACTGAGACATACAAAATGACCAAACATGAAGCAGTCATAGGTACATGTTATGGTTGAGTAATCTAAAATGTAAGTAAAAATATGATACAAACCTTTTCATTCTCGTGTCCTGATTCACCAACCCAAAGATTTCCCATTTCATCTTTCAAGCAAACTGCTGTGTGTCCAGCAAATGCACCAGTTACCCATTTCTCCAATGTCTCAAATCCACCCCATCTGCCACGAATCTTTGACACAGCCAGAAAATCGCCGGAATGAACATCTTCTGGCTTGATAGTTGTACGCCAAGGCTGAGGACGTTTCTCAAACGTAGCACCCATATGCTTACTTAAAAAAGCTAAGTTAGCACTCTGGCCCCATGCAGTGTTAGAGAACAGAGGTAACACATCTATCAAAGAAAGCATGGTCCCCAGCATCCCTGATGGCATGAGAAACACAGAGACACCATGCTGCTTCACCTGCGCCGTGATCAAAAAGGAAAATCACACAATGCATTTGAGTACTCAAATTGTAAAATTCAAACAAAAAAAGAAAAAGTTATAGCCTACATATTCCATCTCTGCAGCCTCTTCCCACGAATCAAATTTCAACGTATGCTCCCGAGAAGCAAAATAGTAATCCCAAGTGACCCTGTATGGTGTTGCAAAAACATAAAGATCCATACAGGTCCAACTATGTGCACCAGATGTCTGAAAAGAAAAGGTACATTATCATTAGCACTTCAACTACCTAAATTATCAATCAATACATCCCTCAATTCTCACGCAGTAAGCTACACATAGTAAAACAACAATAATTATAATCAACACTAAGATAACTGAAATTAAACACAACGAATTTATGTCTACTTTTTAACCAACTTCTATTAGCACATACGCACTTCATAACAGTAAATAATATCCTATAACAGTCAAATAAGGGCAAAATCAAACTAATTAAGCGGAAAGGTATAATACTTTAGCATTAGTTATTAAAACCAGAGATAACTAAACTCAAATTAAGGTCAAAAAAATCAAACCTTTAAATAGAGAACACCACCACCCAAACCAGACTCGCTCCGATCACCTTCGGTGAAATCAAGTCGAGCCTCGTTCTCGTAAAAGCAAGCTCCTTTCCACTGAATAGTTCCATTATAAGGAGTCACCGACCCGACGTAGAATGGCAACAAGTCAACGGCGCTGTGGAAGTTGTTCAACACCGGCCACGAAAGCTGACGTGGCAACATCGGAAGCACGTCATTAACCCGAAAAGGCACCTTCAGAGAGTGACCGGAATTGGAAACAAATCCTAACCATAAGAACAGCAAAACTAATACCGACGTCGACGGTGACTGTGTTCGTGTAGTTCTCGACATCGATCGGGTCGGGTCGGGGTATTCTCAACTTAGGGATTTTGACGGCGGTTGAGGAGTCCGCGTAGCTTCATTCGGGTTACCAGATCGGGGTTGGTTTGAGAGACCGAAACTGCTTTTTCTTTCGCAGGATTATCCAACAGACTGGGTTTTCCATTAAAATTGTTTGTCATATTTATTAAATACAAGAAAACGTGGCAGAATCATAAAGGGACACGTTGTCCGGAGAATGTTCTTCACTAAGATTCGCTTAATATGCTCGTAGCTAACCTTTTCGTCAACAGTTACCAAATAAAGCTCCAAAAACTTACACTTGCGATTAATTCAAGAAAGGAACATTCTAATTAAATAAATAACTTATCGTTACCGAAATAAATCAACAATGGGGCTCCAGCTAGGGACGGCAATACGCCAGATGTAAAAAACGATATCATTTTATTTTTATATGTAAAGGTTGAGTTTTGTCCTGAGCCGACAGGCGGGCACGCACGCTTATTCTTCTTGTCCTGAGCATCCATGAATTGTTCTTTTAGAGTTGGATTGTTGTTCATCGCCATATTTATCGTAAGAGCAATCGATGCATCGATTGGCTCGTCAACTATGTCAGTCATTTTACCGTAGGTGTTACGTATTTCACCGACTCACCGATTGGGTGTCACCCTCTCTTATTAGAGGATTTGTCGGGAATCAGTTTTCTTAGACTTATTGTGTAGTGTACCGTTTGCTTCCCTTTACCCAAAAAAAAAACGTTGAGTTTTGGGTTGGACAGGTTGGATACTCTGAGCCCAACCAAAGGCTTGATCAATCCAAACTTGATTTGTTGATGTCAGGTCAGACTCGATCCTATTTACTATTCTTAATCCCAAATCCCAATGCTTCAAAATTGAGTAAAAAAATAAGCATTAAAAAATTGATATCATATTGATTCTAATTGATACATGACAACTTATATAAATACTATTAAAAGAAGAAATAAAAAAGACATGTAAAAATGATTTACGTAAATAATTTTATAAAATTAATAGTTAAATATAAAAGGAATAGCTAATAGTTATTCAAAATTCACAAGATATAGAAAAAATCAAATTCCAAAAATTTTGTAACACTTTTTAACATTTTAGTTATAGTTAAGCTCATGGGAGCATCTTTCTTGATATTTTTTTGCGATGTTTCTTTCAGAATAACAAAGAGTCTGTATAGCTTTATGCTATCCGAATATAAAGAAGAAGAAACTTTCAGGGAGATTCTAATTCATTGCTACAAAGTTATTCATGAAAAGTGTAAAAGGACAATTGAAGGATCCAACTTAGTTACACAACATTATTTAACAATCCTGACTTATACCATTTGGACATGACCTAAATAGAGCACTATCTTTCACGACCATCGACTTCTTAAAAGGATTCAATTGAATCTATAAGGTTGATAAAGAAAGTCTATCTTGAGTGTTATTCTTTCTCTATCAAACCTCCATCAAGCCATTGATTTAGCAATTAATTATAGTAGTTGACTATATCTTTAAGCTTAATTTACTACCTTATTGTTGTACTCTACACTTTATATATTCTTGCACCTGATCGATGGAAATCAATAAAAATGCAGAACATTTACATGGTATCAAAGTTGTAAGTCTCTTAACCGAGCAAGCCATTTTTTCCTTCCCCATGAACTCTCGAACCACCAACACTTCCTCCATTGTTCCAGCCATCACAACCATACCCTCCTCTACCTTCTCTTCAAGCCTTCCAATTGTTTCCCACCAATTACTATTGAAACTAAATTCCACTAATTATCTATTATGGAAAACACAACTTTCCACGTTGTTGCATGTCTACAATTTAACGGGACATGTTGATGGCTCTCTTCCTGCTCTATCACCATAGATAGACGACAAACCAAACCCCGAATATCTCCTTTGGCTTCATAATAACCAAATTGTTTTTAGATAGGTTGTCAGTTCAATCTCTGAATCTCTACTCCAACAAATTGTTGGTGCTGATATTGCCACAGACTAATCAAAGCCGCAGTAGACATTCTTGTGACAGAGGTGGAAAAAATAGTAATGATCATGGCTCTCAAGGTAACTCAAGATACACCCATAAGTAAAGCTATTCTCATACTAGCAATGCTCGTCACA
The DNA here is from genome assembly GCA_032467995.1 of Erythroxylum dillonii. Lineage (NCBI taxonomy): Eukaryota > Viridiplantae > Streptophyta > Magnoliopsida > Malpighiales > Erythroxylaceae > Erythroxylum > Erythroxylum dillonii. Next base: position 3,599,262 of record JANKYE010000001.1, on the reverse strand, counting down.
AGTCATCATACACTCGTAGTACCTCCTGAGATAGACAATCTCTTGATATGATAGATTTTGTTTGTCATACTTGTAATGGTATTGGCCATTTCTCTCGTCAATGCCCAACTGATAGGAACTTTTTTCATCCACACAAACCAATGTCTCACATTGCTACCACCTCATATCAAAATTCAAACAACAATTGAACAGTGAACTCAGGAGCAACTCATCACCTTACTTCAAATTTAGACAACTTGGCAATTCACTCTGAATATGATGGTCCTAAAGAAGTCACCATTCGTGATGGTAATACCCTTCCCATTTCTCATATTGGTCACTCTATTGCAGTGTCAGCAAATACATAAATTACCTTTTCCTTTGTCTAATCATAACGTTAATACGACTCTTAAATTAATATGTAGTAATCTTTAGGGTCCCTCCTCACATGATTCAATTGATGGCAGTAAGTATTACATTCTTTTTTATGATCATTTTAGCAAATTTTGCTGGATTTATTTTGTCCATTACAAATATGAACTTGTTAGCACTTTTATTAAACTTTATCATTTGTTGAGCGTTTCTTTAATAGAAAAATCAAATATTTTCAATTTGATTGGGGGAGAATACCAAACCTTAAGCAAGTACCTTAATGAACATGGCATTCTTCATTGCATCTCCTGCTTAAAAACTGTCTAACAAAATGGTTGTAATGAGTGTAAACATCACCATCTAGTTGAAACTGCTTTAGCAATGATCCATGCGTCATCTGTACCATTCCAATATTGGGCCTATGCCTTTGATGCTGCTAATTACATCATTAATAGACTCCCTACACCACTCTTAAATCATATATCTACTTTTGAAGTACTCTTTCATGAAAAACCAAATTATTCATTCTTCAAAACTTTTGGGTGTTTTTGTTATTCTTGGTTCAAACCTTACACTAACAATAAATTTGAACCTTGCTCTACAAAAATGCACTTTTTTGGGACATAGTAAGATTCATAAATTTTATCGGTGCTTGGATATTATCACAGGTAAAATTTATATATCCCGTCATGTTCTCTTTGATGAGTTTATTTTTCCTTTTGCAAATTTGAAGAAAAGTGATGAGTTATCTCCCAGTCCACAACACCCTTCAGCAGCAATTCTCTTATTACCACCTTCTCTTAACTTAGACAACTAGCAATTAGTCTTTCTAAAATCGGCCACAATGCCTTCTTCTTCAACACCAACAACCCAAATTTAGCACCACCAACATCCTGTAAACAACAATTCACCTGCTCCATACTCACCAACACCAACTCATACACCACAACCTGTTCCTTCATCTACTGATGCACCTGTTAATTTAGAGGTCGATATTGTAACAGCCCAGATCACTCGCTTGCAGATATTGTCCGCTTTAGGTCTTGGCCCAGCTAAGCCCTCATAGTTTTGCTTTTCCCGAGGCTTTCCTAAGAGGTCACTCATCCTAGAACTACTCTCACCCAAGCACATTTAACCTTGTAGTTTTGATGAGATCTAGTACTTTAGGCCATGGAAAACGGATCTATAAGAGAGAGGTATTCGTACCCTTATAAGGCGTATTTCGTTCCCCTATCCAACCGATGTGGGATCTCACACTCTCCACCCCCTTAGGGCCCTGCCCTCTTTGGAGCCTACCCTAGCTGGCAGAATAGTTCGGGTACCAGCTTTGATACCACTTGTAACATCCCAGATCACCCACTTATAGATATTGTCTGCTTTGGGCCTTGGCCCAGCCAAACCCTCACGATTTTGCTATTCCCGAGGCCTTCCTATCAAAACTGGTACCCCAACTATTGTGCTGGCTAGGCTGGGCCCCAAAAAGGGCAGGGCCCTAAGGGGGTGGAGAGTGTGAGATCTTACATCGGTTGGAGAGGGGAACAAAGTACGCATTATAAGGGTACAGATACCTCTCCCTTACAGACGCGTTTTTTATGACCTAATGCATCGGATCCCATTGGAACTCCGAAGTTAAATGTGCTTGGGTAAGAGTAGTTCTAGGATGAGTGACCTCCTTGGAAGGCCTCGGGAAAAGCAAAATCGTGAGGGCTTGGCTTGGCCAAGGCCCAAAGCGAACAATATCTGTAAGCGAGTGATATGGGATATTACAAGTAGTATCAGAGCCAGTATTTGAACCGTTGTGCCAGCTAGGCTAGCCTCCAAAGAGGACAGGGCCCTAAAGGGGGTGGAGAGTGTGAGATCCCACATCGGTTGGAGAAGGAAACAAAGTACGCCTTATAAGGGTACGGATACCTCTCCGTTATAGATGCGTTTTCCATGGCCTAATGCACCGAATCCCATCGGAACTCTGAGGTTAAATGTGCTTAGGTGAGAGTAGTTCTAGGATGGTTGACCTTCTGAGAAGGCCTCGAGAAAAGCCAAACCGTAAGGACTTGGCTAGGCCAAAGCTCAAAGCTGACAATGTATGTAAGCGAGTGATCTAGGATGTTACATTTAGACCCTTCTTAGCTAATTTTTTGTAATAATTACCACCATATAAGTCAAATATGGCTTCATGTTAGTCCCATGTCTTTTTTAAGAAAAATGAAAAAAAAAAATGAACTAGCACAGAAAATTGGTTAAACACGAGTCCTTGTTGGTCTCATATTCCTAAATGCAAGTCCATATTGGTTCCTTATTACCCCTATTATTGCTAAATATGAGCCTCTTTTGGCCCTTTGTTGTTAAATATAGATCCCTACTGCCCCTTGTTTAGAGTCATTATTCTAAAATCATGCCAAAATCATTTTGACTTAACTCAAACTTGCCTAAATTCGTTCCCTCTTTATTATAGAGCTAAAATAAGGCCTACAAATAAAGTATAAGATAAATTATGTAATAATTCATATTAAAATTATCAAAATATAAGTTAAATGCCCTCAAAATCATGTTAAAGATATGATGAAATTAAAACATAACAGTTAACTCGTATCTCTGCTATTATTAGCACCCTTTTAAAAGTATTATGCTTTATGAAATTCTATAAAAGGTTTTACCCTAACACTAGAAAGATCACTTAGTTCTCCTTCAAGCATCCCATTCAACCATTTCTTTTTTAAGATATATTCTACTCACAGATGTGCTATCTTAAGTCATTCGTAAGTGAATTAACACCAAGTTTAGATGCCAACATGAATAGTTCAACATTATGACCAAAAAAGATAGCTCAAAAAAATATATCTCATATCATAAATTAAATTAAGTTAATCCTTACGAAAAATAGCTACTAGATTTTTCCAATCAAAATATAAAAGAACTTTGCAGCTAGCAAAACATATTCAATACAATGAAATAAAAAGACAATAATAAAGAAATCATGGTAAAAGTAAATTTTGATAAACTCCATGATGCTGTTGACAACTTGATCGACTGAGATGATGTTTTTATCTTAATTTTCTAATAAAAACTAGCTTAAACATGATTGTGTAAGGGATAGCACACATAATACTCAAACGCACCTACTACTTGCTTACATTAGAAAAATCCCAGATTGTAAAAAATGTAATAGATGTCAACAATATTCAAATCTTCATTGTAAGTCTATCAACAATTATAGCCCCATCTTCAACCATTTCTTATTAATATATAGGGGGATTGATTTCTTGGCCACATCACCACCAACCATCAGATAATCAGGTTCATACTCATGATTGTGGACTATTTTACAAAATGAATTGAAGCTGAGGTCTATGCTACTATAATGAGCATGTTTATAGAGAAAATCCTTAAATCTAATATACTAAGTTTATATGGAGTTTTAATAGGAATATTCATAGAAAATAACCCCTAATTTAATAATAATATCCCTTTGAAGTATTATAAAGGAATGAAAATTAGACAACTTTTTATGTTAGTAGTCTATCCAGAACTAATAACTTATTATAAGTAAAAAATATGATAGTATTTTAAAGTTTGATGAAAAGAGTAAAGAAAACTAAAGGAATATGGGTAAATGAGATGCACCACATTATTTGGATGTATTGCACTATACTAAGGACATTTACTAGAAAGTCACTATTCATCCTAAGATTTGGTGTCAAAGTTTGTTAGCTTCTCTAGAGATTAATGTTGAAAGTATAAGTGAAAGAAATCAAGTTACCTTTGATCCTTTTAGTTTATCAAATGGAAAAATTATGTGGACAAGGAAGAAGAGGCTTCAAGATAAGATTAATGAGATGATGAGAGAATTGGCTATATATGTAGAACTAAACCAAGTTGAAGGATGAGCATTAATCAACTTGATGAACTAAGGTTAGAGAAGACTTTAATAGTATATTTAATTTATTGGGCAACTTAGTGGTGAGAAATGATCTTCAACAATAACGTGGCCTATACCATGTACTAATTCACAAAGTTACAGTGAGATTTGCAGTCTTATATCCACAGGCGTGCCCTAGATTATGTCTTATTTTACAAGTTTATATGAGGATCCACAGTCTCTAACTATAGGGGTGACCTAAATTATGTCTTTCATAATTTCATAGAAGGATCCACAATCTTCAACCACATGTACATCTTAGACCATTCCTAACTTTCTAAAGATACAAAAGGATCCACAATCTTAAATATGAGTGAGTTCCATATTTTAGTCAACATAGCTTGGCCACAGTCGTGGCCTTAACCATTCCCAATTGAAACCCTAATTTGTGTTTTATTATTTAAAGGTTATTTCTTTTAGTCGGAGCTATGTTAAATCATTAATATAATTGTATGAGCTTTCTTCTTGTTCCTTTAAAAAAATTTCAAACTTATCAAGTTTTTTATTATAGCATCCAACTCATCTAGGGGTGGGCATTATTCGGGTCGGCCCGATTACCTGACCCAGCCCGAATTAATTCGGGTAAAAAAATTTCAAATTTCGGGTAATTCGGGTATTACCCGAATTATTTTCAGGTCGGGGTTGGGTAACTCCAAAAAACTTCGGGCTAGCCCAATTACCTGAATTAGGTTATAAAAATACAAAATTTTGGGTTTTTTAAAAAAATTATCAAAAAAAACAACTTCGGGTAATTTGGGTAAAGTCGAACAAAATTTCGGGTAATTCGGGTCGGGTAAGCTCGGGTAAGATTCTAGTTCTTATGATCTTAATTCTAGTTCTTTATAATAACGGATTAAGATTCTTCACTCTTGGTTTGTAATTCTATATAATCATTAGGTCAAGGTTATATCTTTAA
>JANKYE010000001.1:3555215-3568362 GCA_032467995.1 Erythroxylum dillonii | reverse complement strand
TTCATCACAAGGAACCATGCCTAAATTCCTCATTAAATGAAATTCAATAAATTCAATTTTTCAAGAAAAGGGTCGGGGTCCAACAATTTGGCATCTTTTACAATTAAATTGATAGTATTAATATATTAATAGTGTCAAAAAAAATTTATCTCTAAGTTCTGTCACTAAAAGCATATGTAATTGGCACTAAAGTAATTTTGGCGAGAATGAATTGTAATCGTAACAAAACATATATCGGTCATTAATATTTTCTATTTATTGTGAGAAAACATAGTTTGGTCACTAATATTTTTCACTTGCTGTGATGAAATGGTTTACCCTCACACACGGTATTTTACTTTTTATGATGAAAACTTTTGTTAATAAAAATTCAATTAGTTAGTGTCTACTTAATATTGCCACAAAAACGAAATTATCATTATGGTCACTATTATTCTTAATTTTTGTGAAAAGAATTTTTGTTATCACTTAATCATCAATTTTTTGTTACAAAGGTTATTGTCAATATAAACCTAACAAATTAATGATAATTATTTCTTGTTATAATAACATATCAAAACTAACCATTCTAATGATTAACTTTGTCATTATTGAACGAAGTTTAGGAACTAAAAGCTACTTGTCACAGTTTTTTCTTTAATATTATTATTTGCAAACAAATTTAAATATTTTCTTATAAATTACATATATTGATAATCCAAAAGTAATATTTTACATATTAATAGATATTTGCTAAACATAACTTTGAATTTTCATCAAAATAAAAATCAAAATAAATAAATGTTTAAATATAATGAAAATCTTGTTCATAAATATTAAGCAAAACTCTTAACATATTCAAAATTTAAAAACAAAGTTCTTGTCAATACTCAATCATTGTCATCGGCATCTTCCTCATTTTCACTTATTGAATTTGTGTCATCCATTCATAAAAATATATAAGTAAAGTGATATTGATTTAATTCAATTTTGATTATATAGAAATTGGACTATCAAGTCAAGTCCTGATCAACTTTCAATTAAGCATGGTTTTAAATTCGTCATATCTTATTTTGGTTTAAGTTGCATTAAATTGTGAATGTGGTTTCCTTATTGTAAATATAATCATAATTATAATTGTATGGTTCATAATAATTATTATCATTATTTACAATTGGAATATAATTTATTTTTTCCCGTTAATTTCACTCATTTTTGCCATTACGAGTCCTTCGTTGGTAGTCAAGGTTTTATTTGTGCTGGGCTATGCATGTCTCAACGAAATCTGTAAACTCCCCAAAGAATCCTTCGACAGAACGGGGATGTTTTTAACAGGATTGAGGTTCCCTTCGATTAGCTCCCTAGTTATTTACTTTCCTCTGTTTTATTTTCGTGCTATTTTATTTTATTGTCTTCTCGTATTTGTATTAGTTTTATTATTCATATTATTAGCACCATTGAGTATTATTAGTATTAGTATTATTTGCATTTATTTTATTTATATCTTGTGATTTTGGTGTTAGATAATAGGAGATCTGATCAACCCTCAGGTTTGTCCTTAATGTCTTATTGTCTTGTATTGTTATTCTATTTACTTAAAGTTTTCTCTCTGCATTATGATTTTTTTGTCACATCTGCATATGGGTCTACAAGAAACAGTCTCTTTACTATGTAAGGGTAAGGACTGAGTCTGATGATGATGATGATGATGATGGAATATAATTTACATTTCATAATTTAAATGTATTCCTTATGATAGTAGACTAAATTATTTTTCTTTTAATATAGGAATATATTATATAAAAAGTAAAATCGCAAGCTTTAGAGGTGATATCCTTTTGAAAGGGGAAAAATACTTTAGAATTTAAAGAATTTTATATATTAAATTTATTTTAAAGTTATTTATTTTAAATATATAATGAATTAAATGTACATTAAATATGTAATTCATAGAATCTCGAAGGAAAATTACTGAACAATCTAACATTAATATACCTTTAAAATTTTAAAAATCCCTTGAAAATCTTGACAAAGTATATTGCATTGATTTTAAAAAATCAATGGCTATAAAAAACCAGTTGGGATCGGGCCACCCATTTAGAACTATGGCAATACTATAGGATGATCTGTATCACCACACCTAATAACTCACAAAGTTTGGAATTGGTGTTTGATAGTCTTCAATTACAGTTTCATTAAGAACTATAAACGCCAAGCAACGTGACTTTTTCAAGGTAAGGTCTCATGCTTTTACGTCTTCTTAGTTTTATGTCAATTCTCTTTAAAGTGCTAAATTTCTTATCGACACGCTCTATCTTGTTACTCTTTTTTGTGTTTTTTGGGGGTATTTTCCTTCTCTCCTCATTTTACTATTTTCCAGATTCCTATTCAAGAAGTGAACGCCAAAATCCTAACACAGAGAGGAAGTAAAAAAATATTCGGTATGTATGCTGAGCTTTCTTTGTTTAAAACTTGTTTTGTTGCAAGTTTTACAGTACTATAAGATCAGGCCCTGGTCATGCACCAATTTCACTTGTACTATGGAGTTTGCTGGTGTGAGCTTTACAAGTGATCCTGCAAAGATAGAAATGCAAGTCAAGAAGAATGTTGCAATAGCAGCCTAGTCAGCTTTGAAAACAAGTATAATATTTATGTCTATTTATTTCCATTTTTCTAGTTTTTCTCACATTGATATTTATAGGAGTTGTAAACTTGTGTACATTTTGGCAGCGCCAAACTTGGATTCGAAATATAAGAAAGAAGTAGATAATCGTGAGGATTACAATCAAGCAGTTGTGACAAGAATCCTTTCAAACCTTAGATCCATACATGAAAGTAAACAAGCGAGAAAGAGGGATCATAACCAAGCAAGAAAAAAAAGTGTTCAAAGATTACATAGACACTGCCTCTACCTCATCTTCCTCAGCCTCTAGTAACACCACAAGTTATCAACATTGAAGGCTTCTTCATCTTTTATTAGATACTGGTCTAGATGATCTAATGATCAAGCAAAATTCTTTTGTGTCTCTCCCTTCTCCACCCTCACTAGGGACTACTTTAAAGATTTTGACACAAACTTCATTATGTGAAGAAATGTCCTCTCCTTCAAAAACCAAAATGCAACTGAATATAGTTCCTCACACATTGAAGCACGTAGAGAAAAGGGTAGGATCTTTAATAGATATGGTCAAGAGACCCATTAAAAAGGAGGGTTAAAGCAATTCATCAAATTCAAATAACGTGCACAGGCCATGTTCCATGTTCAATACTAGCGAATTTGGAGCTCCCTCGTTTGATAACACTACTAAGAATGATTATGCATACATAACGAAGACACATTTTGGTTCCAAAACTCCATTTTCAGTGGCATCAACGTCGAGTAAGGGACCTCATCTAGTACGTACATAGTTATGCTAATAAATACTGGAAGATTTAAGCCTCACAAGATTGCCCCAGTAGTCCAAATCAGGTCAATGATTCCAGTTTATGTAGCACCACCACCTAAAATGAGAGCCCCATTAACCTCAGCTTCTAGTGCCAGTGCCACTCCTTGTACGTTACTCAAATTTCCACACAAGTCATAGCAGAGTCAACAATGTTCAACAAGACAGAATCAAACTCATTTTCTCATCTCAGTACTGGGTTTAACAGCAAGCTATCTTGAAACGATGAAATCCCATTTACTTCATATAATTATCATTATATTATTATAAAATGTTAGTACTAAATTTATAGCTTAATATTTTATAAACTAAGTAATTGATTCCATTTTTTATTTATTTTGTATGAAACAAATCAATAGTAAACTTTATCTAGAAAAATAGCCTAGAAAATTTACCTCACATAGGAGTTTGGGATAATTGTAATAAATATAATTGTCTTGGATATTAAATTTTACAATTTTATATATTGGAAATTAAAATTTTATAAATTTTGGTGATTTTTATATATTTTATATATACTTATAATTTTTATTTGCTTGTGTAACAATATCTTGACACTAAAAATTGGTATCAATTGTGAAAACTTCTATTTTATGGCCACCAATGGAAATTTTTTTAATGATTACGCAATTAAATTTTTAAATTTAATAATATTATTTGTGACAAACACGAGCACATTAATGATAAATTTATTGTAACATATAATCTTTATTTGTTGACAACATTGTTGTAATGTATAACTTTCATGTGACAAAATCTGTTAGACAATATGATCATTGATGCAAATTTCTTTTACCCTAATGCAATTTCATTATTGAATTGATAGTTTTATTTGTGAAACACATTAGTGAATATTTTTTGTAGAATCAAATTTTCATTTTTGTGACAAAATGTTGTTGACACTTTTTCCTTAAAATATTAGTGACCAAGAAGTAACGAACATTGATAAAAATACATGAGTGTCAAATATTGTCATTATTTTCAATTATTTTAGTGGTGATGATGTTGTCATAACAAAATAAAGCACATTTACAATTTTATTCATCACTACTTTATATTATTTGTGTCGACAAACTTGTTATAAATATGTAAAGTTATTGTGACCGTATAATTTTATCACACATTCCATCATTTTTAGTGTCAGTACCTTTGTCATAATAAAATGAAATATTGTTATGACTTTATTCGTCACTATTTTATATTGTTAGTGTTGACAAACTTGTCATAAATATGTAAAGTTACTGTAACCATATAATTTCATCACACATTTCACAGTTTTCAATGTCAATACTTTTGTCACAAAAGTATTTCATAATTGTGACCATTTTCCTAAGTTAGTCACTATTTTACTAGTGACAAAGGTATTTGTGATGGAAGTTGATGATTTTAAAAATTGGACACTATTAATAATAGTGATAAATATTACTTCTTTTAGTGACAACTTTTGTTTTCACTAAAAATACAATTTCTTATAGTGATTGTATATCCTTCTTAAGACATGAATGTTCCTTTCTCCATTTGTCTCACCGCTAGACCTAAGTAATATAACATAAGTCATATGTCATTATTTCAAATTTAAGTGTTATAGCATCATTACTATCTTCGAATAAGCTTGAATTCTTACCAGTGAAAATAAGATCATTCACATAAAGACAAACAAGCAAAATGTCTACAATGTTATGAATTTTGATGTAAAGAGCATATTCATTAAGGCAACAATCTAACCCTTTCTATGAAAATATTTTTAGATGTGGTTGGTGTTTGCTTCAACCTATATAAAGGTTTCTTCTACCTCAAAAGTTTTCTTTCATGTATTTTGGCCATATAACCTAATGATTGTTCAACATAAACTTCTTCTTCAAGATAGCCGTTAAAGAAGTCTGACTTTACATCTAGTTGATAAATTTTCCATTTTATTTGAGCTACCAAAGAAATAGGTAAACGAATAGCCTCCGTTTGAGCAATATGTGAAAAAACATAATCATAATCAAGTTCATTTTTTAACTTGTATCCTTTCACAATAAGCATTACCTTGTATTTTTCTACCTCTCTAGTAGTAGTATTCTTCACCATGTAAACCCATTTGACTACAATAACTTTATGACCTTTAGGAAGAATTACTAATTCCTAAGTATTTCCTTAGCCATTTCTAATATCCACGTTTTATCTTACATGGCTTATGCAAAATTTAGAATTTAGTAGCTCATTATCTACAAAAAGACAACACAATTTATCATTATCAAGAATAAGATGTTGCATAAATGTCTCCTATATCTTTCATTTTTCTGTAACTTTTCACTTAAACTTTCTTTACAAGGTAACATAAGTGGCAAAGGAGGTGGATTTGTTTCTTATATAGGCATTATGGTCTCTTATTCTTCTTCTTCTTTAAAATATGAATATCTTCTTTATGATACTCTTAATTACATATAAATTTCTCATCAAATTCAGTAGCTCGACTTATCACCATGTTACCATTGTTTGGATTATATGAGCTATAGCCTTTGTGAATCATATCCAATAAAAACATTCTTAACACTTTCATCATCAAGCTTAAATCTTTTTTTTTATATGAAAACATATGCACTGCTTCCAAAAACTCAAAAAAATAGACCCTAGGCTTTACTCCACTTTATGCTTCTTGAGGGTTTTGATATTAGAAAGTGATTGAACAACTACACTTCACAAGGAACAACTTTAATCCAAAACTTCTTAGGCATGTTTTTAGCCTTCAACATACATCTTTCCATATTAACAATGGTTCTATTCTTTCTCTTGGCTATTCCGTTTTACTTTGGTGATTTAGAAATTGTTAAAGGATGACAGATGTCATAAGTTAGATAAAAACTATTAAGTTGTTTGGAAGTAAAATCGCCTCCTTGATTGAATCTTAAAGCTTTGATATTATAATCACTCTTGTTTTCTATATGCATCTTAAAATTCTTGAAAGCAAAAAAAGTTTCTAATTTCTACTTAAGAAAATAAGCTCAAGTTTTCTAATAAATTCATCAATAAAGAATAAAAACTAATTTTCTTACTAAATGAAGGTGGATTGGTTGGTCCATACAATCAGCATAAAGAAGTTGAAAAGGGCCGCTTGCTATTAATATTGCTTATTAGGAAAACTCGTCCTAGTTTGTTTTCCAAGAAACGTGATTTACATAATTGATTAGGATGGTTAATAAAGGGCATCTTTTTTACCAACTTCTTTTCTCCTATAACCTTTAGATCTCCAAAATTAAAGCAACCAAATCCCATTACAAATGCCAAGCTTCATCTTACAAATCAACTTTCAAACATTTTGCTTCAATTGTTTTCATGTTTAATTTCAACACCCTTTTGTTTTACATGACAAACAAATTAGACTTTTGATCTTGAAGTCAAAGAATTATATTTTTCATGGGAATTTCATACCCCTATTCAAGGAGTAGGTTTAAACTTAAAATATTATTTTTAACTTAGGCACATAATAAACATTGGTGATTAACTTGTGATTACTGTCTTCGAAAGAGATGAGAATTGTACTTTTTCTTTCAATTTATATTTTTGATAAGTCTTCAAAGGAAACATTGCCTCTCATCTTCTTATCAAGCTTTACGAATTTGCGTTTGTATTCACAAATGTGATTACTTACACCATTTTCTATTTACCATATACTATTAACATAATTTTCTTCTTCCTTACTAGTTAGCAACAAAGTTGACTCTTCAACTTCTTAATTATCATTAATAAGATTATATTTTTTTTCAATATTATAGTTGACACTAAAAAATTTCAAAGAATAATGGGCAATTTTATAAAAATTAAAACATTTAACTTTAGATTTGTCGTACCTGCTTTCATTTATATTTAAATAGTAGCCTAGTCATCTCCTTATTATTCTTCCATACCCTTTATATGATGGTTGGTTTCTCTCTTCATTATTTATGTTGAGTTCATTTCCTCTTCCTCTTCTATATAAGCCATGACCACATCCTCTTCCCCATCCATGTTGTTTAGTTTAATTCTTTTCTCCTCTATCACTCTTTGAAATAGTCTTAACTTTGAGAACTTTCACCAATGACTCTTCTTGTCTTCTCTGGATCTCTTCTTCGTAGGCTCTTTAATGGTCATTAAGTCTATCTTTCTCTTCATTGACACAAACTACGTAATAAAAAATTTGGGAGTTAAAAAAAAAAGAATTATCTCCACTATATAAACATCATCTATCTTGTCTTCATATATCTTTAATTGATTTATAATCACCTTCATTCTTGTATGATAAACCAAAATTGATTTAGATTTCTTCATCAATAAAAATTCAAAGTCACTTCTTAGTATTTGAAGTTTCACCTTCTTCACTTTATCAACACCTTGGAAAGACTTTTCTAAAATATTCCTTGTTTTCTTTGAACTAGTAGCATTAGCTATATAAACATTGCATCACCCAAACATTGACGGATGAGAGTGAGAATTTGTTAACGCTTCTTTCTTATCTTAGACAAAATTTCTTTATCATTTTGAGATAAGCTTTCTTCATTTTGAGACTTCTCATAGTCTTTCTCTACAACCTCCCACACATCTTGAGAGCCAAACAAAGCTTTTATATGTAGAGACCATTTCTTATAATTCTCCTTTATAAAATGAGGAAACTGGAAAGAGTGGGATCATTACTTGTTATTGCTTACTTCCCTTACAACAATTGTCTCTACACTTCAAGAAATAAGGCTCTGATACTATTTTGTTGAGAAATGAGAGAATAGAAAATGAAAAATGAAAAAAAATTTCTTCTATTTTCATCTTGAATACTATAAAATAGAATATGGTATTTATAGAGGTATTCATCCTCTATTTACAAAAGGACCATAAATACAAATGTAAATAACTCACCTAACACTAGAAGACTTTTGTGATTACATGAAGACTCTTGAATTAACCCACTTTATTTCTAACATTACATAATCCTAAGAGTGGTATTCTAGAAATTTCAAATTACTATTTTCAATAGATTATGTTTTTATAGTTTTTCGAATGAAAGATCTTACTGTTTATAAAGTCATGGTATATATTCAACTTATACTTAATGATGACTTACTCTCTCCCATAACACTTCCTCAAGTTAGGTCATAGCTACCATCAACTTTTGATGACCTAACTAGAGACCCTCGTGCGCCCACTTTAGCTATGATGTATCCTTATCTTTGCTCTACCTTGGAGCTATGATTGCTTTGTTTGGCTTATTATAAGATATACATTATTGCATTGAAAAAGATTCTTTACTAACATTTTATTCTTATATAAGAAAAGTCTATGGGCATTAGGCCTAAACCCCGTCAACTCTTTTTGCACACTCACACTTAGAAGCATGACGATATGACATTTGTCAATACCGGATGTAGAGAACTAAATGTATGTGAAATTTATGGTTTAATATTAATGCTTAATAATTATCACTTACTAATATAAACATTGCCTTCTGATAAGACCAAATATCAGAAAGCATTCAACGACAGTCTCAACAGTCTAAAGATGTTGATGAGACTCAAACTTATCTTCATGCAGTGGGTGGTATGGGCCATCGTGGAAGGATATTCGGCTTAAGTTCATTTGCGAACACATGTTGTTTGTAATCCTCCACGCTCAGTATAGCAATATCTAGTAGGCGATCGACAACCAATGAAGTCAATAAGCTTTAGAGTACAATGCAGACATTGGCAACTCAGTTGCAACAGTCGATGAAGTACATAGCTCAGCTTCGTAATGAGATGGAAGAGTTGAAGGGAAAGGGTAGACCTCATCACAGTAATCAACGCATCCGCCGTCACCAAATCAATAATGTACTTGTAGTCATTTCATTTGAATTACAAATACTTATTATGTACAATTTAATGTTTTGATTATCAATTAAGATAATTTTAACTTTATATCATCAATCAACTTTTTGTTTAAACAAATTAAATGTATAAACAAATCAAAATATTATGCACAGATAATTCATAAATGTTTAAATTATGCATCAATAATAAGATCATCAAATAAAATTTAATGACAGGAATTTTTTAAAATTTTTTGTTAATTTACCGATGAGAAAACAAAAGTGTGTTGGTAAAATCAATTAAATTTACCGATGGAAAACAACATACCGTTGGTAATATTGACTGTAAGTAATAGATGAATAACCAATTTCGGTGCCAACTTTACTAACAAGATTTGCTGCAGAATAATTGTCGGGTATACTCACCGAAAAAACAAACATAAACATCGGTAATGTTTAGGTTTTTCGTCAATAATATTCGCCGCTAAATGAAAATTTTCTTGTAGTGATTATTTATAATTACTTGAATTTATTAATATGCTTGTTTAATAATAAAAGAACTTTTAATGAAAAGTTATATATTTCTTAGGATGAAAAATATAAGTAAGCAATAGGATTGATAATTTTTTGTATTTCTAATAATGGAATTCAATCAAGTTAATTTATTAACTTTTTAATGGTTGAAGAGCTTAAATGGAAAAATAAATAAGATAATTGAATTAGATAATCACTATAAATAAGAAGAGTATAAAATGGACTATCTTCCCTCCAAGCTAAACAAAGATACTAGAGCTTATGTAGTGAGATGGAGTAGTTATAATAGCCTAATAAGCTATTTAAGTCATCATTATTGTAAGTACCATTCTTTTGCTGAAATCAAAATTAATGACTATAATTATAATTTTTATCTAAATAATACATAATAATTTATGGATTATATTATTTGAGTAAATTAATTAACTGAGTTAGTGATTGAAATTTATTACATCAAAAAATGATAACATCTTTATTATTCAATTTTTGAAAAATTTAAATAAATATATTAATAGAAAAGAGTTTTAATGAGATATAAACTCGTGCTTAGAAATATCAAGCTAAGAAGCAACAAAATAAGCCAAGAGGAACTTTTAGCAAACAAATCTTGAGATGGTTTTGGGAGTAAGACTGTTTTGCATTTTTCTTTTGATAGTGAATTGTTTTGCATTTTTCTTTAATAGTGAATCTAGATTTTATAACATGTGAAGCCTTCAGTATAGGTGGTTAAGTCCCCAAGCTTGCAAGAAACTGGAGATGTCTATAAGGTGATGGAGATTCTGGCTCAACAGCCGCTCCCAGATGAAGATATACAATTCCTTTGGCACTTCATTTTGATGTTTTGCTTGGCTTTGGAATACTCTTATTTTTCTTCCTTTCCACAACATGTATATTCCACTCCTTAGTTTAATTTTGGAAATGGTAGTATCCCCTTTGCATACAAATTGATTCCCACATGTCGAACCAACTAGCAAGGACGGTTCAACTAGGAAAGGGGAGAAAAGGCATCGAGCTACTCCCCTTCCAAATGATCCATGAAAAGTCACATCCAAAAACTAATTGGTCCAATGTCTCTACCACTTAGTTGCCAAAGAGAGGATTTTTGTATTGTTTAGGATTTTCTATAAGACGGTCCTTAGAGGAAGTCATCCCTCAGCTATTAGTCACAAGGTGAATGCCACTATTGTGTTAGCTTGTGGAAACCATATAAGGTTGAACCAGGGAACCCCTTATTGTCCCTTTATCCTAGAGTAATTGAATAAATATCTATGAGGCAGTGGTTCTTGGATGAAAGACCAGAGATGGGCATTATGCGTGGTATTAATGTAGCCATCTAACTTACATAGCCTATTTGTCATAAGTCGTTCTCCAAAGTCTCTTGATTAGCAGGACTCTATTGTTAATCACACTTTGATATTTTAGCATTGATAGCTCCTTCCATTTAACGTCGGCTATGGCTGGTTTATTAAAGTCTCCAAAGCAAAGAAAATTTCTCATCAACCTCTTAACAGTGTTAATAATGCCTACGGGAATAGAGAGATGAGCTAACCAGTAAATGTGAAGGCTACCAATCACTAAGTCTGTTATTTGAACTACATCAGCCTTTGACAGGCTTTTATTTATACCAATTGGATAGTAACTTTTGTATTTTCTCTACGAGTACTTGATAGTCTAAGTAAGAAGGCTTCTTGGCTGTAATTAGGATCCCTAGCTAGGTTGTTAGAGGTTTTCAGCATTTAAGACCAGTTATAGCTAGGAACCAGGCTTCAAGGTATTGAGAGGATTTATACAAAATAAGCTTACTCTTTTTCTTGTTCATCTCTAGCCTAAAACATATTTGAAGAGATTCATTATTGACATTAGGGAGCTTAGAGAGTTAGCATCAATCTTGAAATATATCAGCTATAAAGCTCAGATTAGTGATTCCCAGCTTCTTGTATTCAATGTGATACTTGAAAATGTGGTCATTAGTAGTACTCATCGTTATAATTCTTATTAAGACCTCCATCCCTATCACAAAGAGATATAGAGTCTCTTTGCCTCAGACTTTTAGTTTCCTTAAATAGTTTTCTAGGTTCCTTATTTATCATTATACTAAAAGAAATTGATATTAAGCATTCCGCCCATCTAATGAATTTTTCTTGAAATCTAAAGGACGTCATAGTGTTGATGATGAAGTTCCAATCGATGGAATGAACAAAAAAAATCAAATCAATTTTAATTTCATAATTCGTTGGTGTTTGCTTCCTCGAGTAGCCTGAGAATAATGCTTGGGCTATTAAGATATTGTCTCCTATATACCTATCTTTTGGGAATGCCCTTTGGGAACTATCTATTATGCTATGCAAAACATGTTTCAATATCTATTTGCAGTCAATTTAGCAATAGCCTTGTAAAGTACATTGCAATATGAAATTGATATGAATTCCTTAAAAGAGTTATTGGTAGGAGCTTTAGGAATAAGGCATAGGAACATTTTGTTTATCTGTCTCTAAATTTTCCCTGTGTGAAAAAACTCTATGATTGCATCAATTATCATAAGTCGCACTAGTGGCCATGGTTTTTTAGAAAAATCCATTCATAACATTGGTACCAAGTGCTTTTTCAGGGTTAATAAGAATATGACTTCTTCCATCTTTCTTCTGGAAAATTGACAATTTCAAAAATTAGATCTAAGGCAATAAATCCATCATTGCCTATGACAGATTTTATGCATGGGGCAGATGAGTAAGCATTGGATGGAACAGCTAGTGTTTAAGAGAAATAGTTATAAGCCTCATTCAAAAGTTATTGTTGTGTGTCTATTACAATTCTCATATCATTTTTTAGACAATGAATTATTAATTTATAGAGACTCCGATATCCTTGAATTTGTATCAAAAGAGGAATTCTCTAGAATGCATGGTTGAATGCGTAAACAAAAGTGATAAGAAGGGAAGTCCTTTCAGGGATCAAGCAAGCAATGAGATGTATCATTGCATGTCATACCACTTAATCTTATTACTTTTGTCATGGATAGTTGAGTGACTGGACAAGCAAAAAGAGATTCGAATAGAAAGTAGACGATTTAGTAACAATCCTTATACTTCTGCCTCATTGGATTTCCCAGATTTTTGAAAGATTCAGACCTAAATCTTTCTATTGTTTCAGTGGTTAACAAGTATTACGCATGCAATTACTTGTTGGCTTACAGAATAAGTTAAAGAAGACCGCGTTTTGTTGTTAATGCCTAACTTATTTTAACCATAAAATTATTAATTATATAATTATACTTTTTATTTTATAAGGTGGAATTCAAATCTGAAACAATTACAAAATTTTAATAAATATTAGTTGACATACAAATAATGTAACACCCAAATACCCCCTGGGAGGATATGTGGATGCCACCCAAGAC
>JANKYE010000001.1:3538319-3551073 GCA_032467995.1 Erythroxylum dillonii | reverse complement strand
TTTTCTTTCATTTTCTTCTACTTTCAAGCCAACTTTTTTCTATCCTTAATCCCCAAATCAACTATTAAATACTAAATCATCAACCTAGGGTCCCTAAACTAACCATATCAAGAAAAATTTTAGGAAAAGATCTAGAAAAACTATATGGGTGTTCTTGATGAATAGTACCCAAAAATTAATAAGGTATGTTAATAGAGTTTTTGTTATTTTTAGTACATGATTTTTGTAAAGTTACATGCATTAATGAATAAAATGCATGAAACTGAATTTGTTATGCAATATTATGAAGATAAATAAGATGAATTGAAGGATAGAGAGAAAGAGAAAGGTAAGGAATAAGGAATTGATGGTGAAATCGAAGTTTATGGAAGCTTAATTTGAAGATTTGGACATCAATTGGTATGTGTTCATGTAATTCTATTTTTCCTTAAAAATTATGTATTATCTAATTTAGGTTTCTTGAGATAAATTGAGGGCTTATGAAATTGTTGTTAAAAATATTTAATTGGATATTAAATTAAGTAGTATATGTGATTAATTAGGATTTTGGACTTATAGTTTGTATTTTCCTCAATTGGCATACATTATGTTTGAATTGGGAAACTTGATATACATATTATTTTTGACTAATTGGTAAGACGAATATGTATTGAATGTTATATGAACTAAATTAAAACCAATAATGAAGAAAAAAATGGCATTAAGTTGTGACATTTACTTCTTTCCACATTTTGGACCAAGGACGACACCCATAACAAAATTGCTCGCATCATACATAATCTCAAATGGTTGACTCCAATTAGGTGGTTAAATGATCAGTTCTGAAGTCAAATGTTCTTTCAACTTGTTAAATGCTTCCTTGCATCCCTCATCAAACTCAAAGGGTTCATCCTTTTGTAACAAATGGTAGAGTTTTGATGAGATCTTACTGAATTCCTTGATAAACCTGTGATAAAAATCTGCATGGCCAAGAAAAGAACAAACCTCCCGCACATTTGTGGGGTAGGGTAAGCTTTGCATAATTTCTATCTTAGCTTTATTGACCTCAATTCCTTTAGATGAAATTACATGTCCCAAACTATTCCTTATTCAACCATAAAATGAAAATTTTCAGAATTGAGAACAAGATTAGTTTCGAAGCAATGTTTAAGTACACAATTCAAATTATCCAAGTATGCATCAAATGAATCCCCATAGACAGTAAAATCATCCATGAAGACCTCAATAATGTGATCAACATACTGAAGAAAATACGTACCATGCATCTTTGAATGATGGTTGGGGCATTCTAGAGTCCAAACGGCATCCTTTTGTAATCAAATGTACCAAATAGGCACGTGAAGGTTATTTTCTCTTAATCCTCAGGAACTATTATGATTTGATTATATCTTGAATACCCATCCAGAAAATAGTAGTGAGACTATCCTGTAAATCATTCAAGCATTTGATCAATGTATGGGAGTGGAAAGTGATCCTTGTGAGTAGCAGCATTCAACTTCCTGTAATCGATGAACATTCTCCATCCATTTTGAATTCTTGTAGGCACAAACTCATTATTCTCATTCTTCACCATAGTAATCCCAGTTTTCTTTGGTATTACTTGGACTGGACTCACCCATTTACTATTTGAAATTGGATAGATTATACCAACATCAAGCAACTTTAAGATCTCTATCTTTACCACTTCCATCATCGGAGGATTCAATCTTCTTTATGATTCTCTTGATTGTTTGGATCCTTCTTCCAACAAGATTCAGTGCATACATGTCAAAGGACCAATACCTTTGATGTCAGTTATGGTCTACCTTATAGTTGTGGGATGGTCCTTAAGCACTCAAATAAGCTTTTCCTTTTGAAGTTTGGTTAAGTTCCTTGCTATAATTATCGAAAATGTTTCTCCTTCTCCCAAAAACACATATTTTAAGTGCTCCGGTAATTGGTTTAATTCAATTGTAGGCACCTGCACAAACGACGGTAAAGATTTCATATTAGATATTGACAATTCAATGTTTTGAAATACATACCTTTTTGGTATTGTTTACAATGATTGCAGTGCCATGAAAATTTCTTCCATTTCATTTATAATGAGCAAGTTTGAATTTTGAAAAATATTTTCCGTTAAACTCATGCAAATAATGACTTCTAACTCATCTTTACATCCGTAAGAAAGAACCTTTTTTTTTCTTTACTTGTGTCTTACACAAGATGTATGAAAATCATCTCTATTTTCTGAACCATTTGGCCTTCCATAACCCCATCACTAATGGAGAGTTATGAGAAGTTAATTGTTGGGCTCCGAACTTTTCTTGGAAGCTAGAACTGTTAAATGAGAAATTGTTGGAAATTGTTCATGTGTAAAGAAAAGGAGAATTTTTGAATTTGAAATGAAATAGAAAAGATGGTTTAGATATAAGATGGGTTATTTATAAAAGGTTGGTAGTTAAAAGTTGGAAAATGTAATTAAAACATGTTCATTGAGCATGCTTTGGTGTTTTAGCCATAACTTTTGCTCTAGTTATCCAATTGAGATGATTCTTGATTTGGATTAAACTAGAGAAATAAGGCTACAAATTGTTCAATAAAATTGAGTTTTAATTTAGTCTCTAAGAGTATCAATTTTCGAATGGAAGTCAAGCGCAGGATAATGTTTTAGTATAAGAACAGTCCGAAAATGTTTGGAGTATAACTTTTGTATTATGGAACCAAATTGAATGATTTTGATTTCATTAGAAAATTAAGACAAGGAGGAACATTTTTTTAGAAGGAAGTACTATCAAATTCCTTCAATTACATAATTAGAAAAAGGTCTTAATTTTTTGAAGGAGTTAAGCATGATTTGAAATAATTTTGAGGTCTTGCTATATTAATTATTTTATTTGGAGTTAATTATTATGTCGATGTTGTTAGGATTTTAAAGTATGGTTTAGTTGAATTAAGTAATAAGAGTATGTATGAATGAGAGCTTTTTGGGAAGATCACTAAGCCATTTATGTTACAAGGCTTATATGTAAGGGTAAATTGGTCATTGTTCACTCATTAATAGCAAAATTGTAATAATACATGTGGGTTGGCTTTTAAGGAAGAGGGAATCACGAAATTGTGAAGAAAAAACCAAAGAAAAGAGAGAAGAAAGGGGAGAGTTCAGTGGAGAGAGGAGAGAAAGAAGAAAGAAATAGTTAGGGTTTTGATTTTTCTAAGCTTTCAAGATGGATTTTGAAGCTTATTCATGAAGGAAAAAGGAAGAAGAGCATGAGAGCTTCCATTCAAGCCAAGAAACTCCTCATTTGGTGAAGGATTAAGGTAAGGGCATTTTTGATTTGTTGGATTTTTGAAAGGGTTTTGGTTCATGTAGCTTAAGAATTGTATGGGTTTAAGTTTTCTAAGATCAATTTTAGTGAGATGCCTATTGATTTGGGAATTTTGCCATGGATGAAGGAGATTAAGAGAGGCAAGAGGAGCAAGAGGGGATGCATTTTAAACAAGTATTAAGCAAGGAATTTCATGGTGGGTTTCATGTTTATAATTTGAGTAATGAGCCATTAATGTGTTTTCAAAATCAAGAAGAAAAAATGATTTCAAATTACTCCATAATTGTTGTATTCATTGCTTTTGATTTGAGAAATTGCTACAATTGTTGCATTCGTTGCTTTTGAATGATTTGAGAAATTGCTATGTGAATTTGGTTGACGTATTGTGAAATGATGATGGATATGTGTTTGAAACATTACATGCTTATGAAATTAAGTTTTTGAAATGTGTCATTGGGCAATCAGTTTTCAAGTTGTGAAATGCATGATTATGTGGGTTTGTGGTGGTCCCCTAAATATGTCAAATGCACTTGTCTAAAGGCTTCTCCCGCCTGCCCGCTAGTTGCATGGAGCTCCTTTATAGACTTACCTAAGTTAATGGCTACACAAGACCGCTATGCGAAAATGTGTAGTACATTTTATTTTTGGATCCACCCAAACCTTTCCGATGTGCTTATGTGTAATTGTGACAAATTTGATTAATTCATTATGTTTGATGTTATGAATTGCTTGATAAGTTGTGATTTTGAGAAATATGTGTTACATGGATTTCAAAGTGAATTTTACAATGGAAATAAATATTTCAATGGTTTTTGCTTGTTTCTCGGTTATAAACTTGTTACCCACGAGCTTTTGAGATCACCCCCATTTTCGTGCCATCTCCAGGTGATGAGCAAGAGATAGAGTGAAAAAGGGGTCAAGACATCTTTTCAATTATGCATATTTTTGTATTGGAAGTTAGTTTATGTAAAATAAAGTTGTAATTGCATTTTGAGCAATTATCATTCAAGTATCTTGTGTAATTTGGGGATTTTGCAAAATTGTGTATTGTGGCATGAGATGCCAATAAAGTTTGTAAAACTCTTGTTTTATGATGTTAATGAAATATAGATTTGTGTATGGTTTTGAAATATGAATTATGTATAGATGATGTTAAGTTGAAATTAGATATAACTGAAGAAGCGATTCACTTGAGTTGAGAAACTTAGAACAAGAACTATTGTTATATATATATAAGTGAGTTATTATGGAAAAGAAAGATAGGAATGTTATGAATCATGAGACGCTGTTGAATATGAAGAGTCAAATGAATTGAGGTTGAGAGTTTGATGAATTCCAATTGGTAGATGAATTGTTATGAATGACGTTGTAATAGAGGAAACGAATTTCGGACAATTTCAAGTTTTCACAAGGATAAGATTTATGTTTGACTTTTAGGGAAAATCTAGAATGATTTAGGTAGAATTAGCCAAAATTGTCTTCTTGAAAGTTGTAGATGATCTTTCTATCTTTCCAACGCTATAAAGATTGTAATTTTTGGATATCAGGATGGAAAGATATGCTCATTACAAGTTATGATGTTGCATAGGTTTTGTGTATGAGACAACTATGATAAATGATAGGAAATTATGGTTTTGATGAATCAAATGGATTGATATTTGAGAGTGTTATGAGATAAATTTGGTGTTTAAGTTGATAAGAAGTGATTTAGCGCTAGAAGAGTTGAATTTGGGAAGATTGTTAGTGAATAGGATGTTAGATTGATAGCTTCAGTAAATCGTGATTTTTGACCATTTTGGAGGCAAAATTTGACTGATCTTGAAGTTTTCTTTCTAATGGTCGAAAAACGAAATAAATCAGACATTTGTGGTGAAAGTTATGGCAATCGCGCCAAGACATGTTACTGCATGATTGAGGTTATAAACATGTTGGATTTTTTTGGTCATAACTTCCTCATTTGACCTCCAAATGAGGTGATTCTTGAAGTAATAGATTCATAAGACATGTATATATCTACACATGAAAATTGGCATCTTGTGGAATTGATTTGAAAAAGTTTGATGGAAAGAAAATGAGGGATCAGTTGGGAGAGCATGATTAGGGTATGAACACCATTTAGCTTCTTAAGCATATCTTGATCTATAGAGCTCCGATTGAGATGATTCTTTCTTCAAAGCAAACTAAAGACTTAGAGCTATAATTTTTTTGAAGAAGTCAAATTGAAATTCTAGTTTAAAGATTCCCAAAATCTGTTCTGAATTAGGAATGATGAGTTTGAGCATGATGACTGATTTGTGTGGGCACGCCATTGAACAAATTGTGAGGAAATTTTTTGGGATGTTATGAGAATGAAGATGAACCGATGATGGTTAAAGAGATGACAAGGAACCGCACTCAAGTATTATGGTATTCACAAGAGTTGGGTTTCGGAAACAAGCGGGATCCAACATGTTTTGTATTTTGATTTCGCAAGCGTTGGACTCTGGATTCAAGTAGGGTCCAACATTAATGGTCATGAATAGCATGCATTAATGGAAATTATGAGAAGTTAATGACCATGAATAGTATGCATTAATGGAAGTTTGGAAAGTTAATGACCAAATTGGCAGCTAACAACACTTGTCTCTAATCCATTCCTTGCAACATTTTCTACCACGATCATATCGTGATAGAATGAAAGCAAGAACGAAGTTGAATATGTGTAGTAGATTGAAGAAAGATATGTATATATGTGCATGTTTTATTATTGGTATTCATGATTAGTCATGGATTATTATTTCTTTATGGATGATGTTGATTTGAAATGGAGTTGAGAATAAGGAGTAAATGAAGTAGAAAAGATGAACTTGATATGAGTTGTGTTAAGGAAAGATTTTTGAAACAAAATGGGTAGTTGATCTGGAAATTGTTCACTGAGTGTGCTTCGGTCTCTTAGCCACAACTTTTTCTCTAGTTATCTAGATAAGATGATTATTGATTTAGATTAAACTAGAAACATATGTTTACATTTCTTATGAAGACATCAAATCTAAATTCGGTCTATAAGAATCTCAAAATTTGTCATGAAATTGAGAATAAGGTGTAGTACATTGGTGGATGAAGGTAAAATTAGTGTTCTAACTTCAGCGAAAAATCTGGATTGATATAGATAGATTTAGACAAAGTTATCTTCTAGAAATTGGTAAGTATTTCTTTTATCTTTCCAACAGTATATATTATGAGAATTTTAGACGTTGGAGTTGAAAGTTATGGTCTTTATAAGTAGAGATATTTAGGAGTATAGATAGTATCAACTGTGATGACGTCATATTGTCTACGATAACGTCATATCATCTGTAAAATATATCGTCTGTGATGACATCATATCACCTATGATGACATCATATTGTCTGTAAAATGTATCGTCTGCGATGACGTCATATCGTGTATGTTTGACTACCACTTCTCTATGTTTGACCTTCTGCTTCTTCTATGTTTCACCTTCTGTATACTATCGTCTATTCCTATTTTTGACCCTGTAGATGATAGAATGTCTTTGAGGTCTTCATAAAAGTTGTAGATCTTGAAGTTCTTTTTCAAACCATCTAAAGAACACCTTAATCCAATATCTTTATGGAAAGTTATGGCAATTTTCCCAATTCTGTATTGTTTGATGATGTCACATTGTCTATAAGTGACGTTATATCGTCTGTTTCTATTTTTGACCCTGTAGATGATATAATTTGTCTTTTAGGTCTTCATAAAAGTTGTAGACCTTGAAGTCTTATTTCAAACCATCCAGAGAAAACCTTAATCTAATATCTATAGGAAAAGTTATGGCAATTTTCCCAATTCTTTATCGTCTGATGACGTCACATCATCTATAACTGATGTCATATTGTCTGTTCCTATTTTCCTGTATATGATCGAATTTGTCTTCAAAGTCTTCATGAAAGTTGTATATCTTGAAGTTATTTTTCCAACCATCCAAATAACACCTTAATCCGATATCTTTAGGGAAAGTTATGGCAATTTTCCTAATTCTATATCGTCTGATGTTGTCACTTCATCTATAAGTGACATCATATCGTCTGTTCCTATTTTTGGCTTTGTAGATGATCGATTTTGTCTTTAAGGTCTTCATGAAAGTTGGATCTTAAATTATTTTTTCCAAACATCTAAAGAACAAATTAATCTGATATCTGTAGTAAAAGTTATGATAATTTTCCCAATCCTATATCATCTGATGACGTCACATCGTCTATAAGTGAAATCATATTGTCTGTTCCTATTTTTGACTCTGTAGATGATCAATTTTGTCTTCTGAGTCTGCATGAAAGTTGTAGATCTTGAAGTCCTTTTTTTCAACCATCTAAATAATACCTTGATCCGATATCTGTGGGGAAATTTATGGCAATTTTTCCAATCCTATATCGTCAGATGATGTCACATCATCCATAAGTGACGTCATATCATCTGTTCCTATTTTTTACTCTATAGATGATTGATTTTGTCTTCTAGGTCTTCATGAAATTGTAGATCTGGAATTCTTCTTTCAAACCATCTAATGATCTTGATCCAACATCTGTATTGAAAGTTATGCCAATTGTCCCAAGACAGGTTCAACATGATTAAGGGCCAAACCTTGCTTGATTCTTTTAGCCATAACCTTGTTATCCGACCTTCAATTGAAGTGAATCTTGGACCAATAGAATCCTAACACATTCATTTTTACTTCTCCATGAAAGGTTATATCTTTTGGTGTTGATTCAAAAAAGATTATTTGAATCAAAGTAAGGGTATCGATTGGAAGAGTGTGAATTAGAGATTTTACTCAACATGGTTCAGTATTTTGATGATATCTTGATCTATCCAAATGAGATGATTCATGTTTCTAAGTAAACTAGAGATATAGAGCTACAAGTTGTCTAAAGGAAGTGAATTATAATTCAGTCCCTAAGACTTTCAAATTCTGGATGAAAGTTAGGAATAGTGTACTATTTTAGTCTAATAACAGTCTAAAAGTGTTTGTGGTAATACTTTCAAATTTTTGAATCAAATTGAATGATTTTGGTATCATTAGAAACTTAAGACAAGGAACATTTTCTAGAAGAAAGTGTTATGTCTGAATGTTCAAAGGTGTTTTTGGAAAGACATTCAAGGTTAAAAGAACATAAGCCTTTAAGGAAGAATAAAATGGACTTTTTGGACCCATTAAGGGCATAAAAGGAAGATGAAATTATGGTCTTGCTTTTAAGGAAGAAGCAAGAACAAAATTGATGTTAAGTCAAAATAACTTCACGTATAATAATTTTGGTGAAAACCAAATAATAATAATATTAGAAATTGATGAACCGTTTTGAGCAGACGGAAGCAAAAGTAAGACAAAAGACAAAGTAAGACGGAAGCGATAGAAGACGAAGACCCAATACTACATCGGACGGTTAATCAGTTTGAGTTAGTTACATAACTTAACTGAATAACGGTTTCTACAAGATTTAAGAAACAAGAAGAAAGAATCGATTATCAAGAAGTAGTTGAAGACAAAGGCTATAAATACAAGTCGAAGTCAAAGACTGAAAAAGTTAGTGATTTATCTTAAGCTTTTGAACTTTAGCAAAACACTGTATTTGTTGTGCGAAACACTAGAGCTATCATTACTGTAACAAAGCTCGCAATATCTTTCTTATAAGAGAGAGGACAAGTTGAGAGCCTGAAGAGGCTAAGTGAGCGGAAATAATAATTGATGTAAGAGACCTGAAGAGGCTCTATAGAGAAAGAATAATTGTACAATTTGAGAAGAATAGTGAAATCTCAGAAAGGATTTTGAGGACTGGATGTAGCCCATGGTTTGGGGTGAACCAGGATCAAATCATTTTGTCTACTCTCTAATCTCTCTACTTTTAGTTTCTATTGTTCATATACAAGTATATAGAAGTTATCTGCATTTTAATCTTGAAGCCATTCTCATATAACAGTTGTGATATTCACTTAATAACTTTGAAAAAGTTAGTTTTCAAAGAAATATAAAAGGGGATTGTATTCACGAAAAAGGATACACAATTCAACCCCCCTTCTTGTGCATTTTGTATATTGAACGTAAAGTCTATAATAACGCGTGATTTACTTCAATTGTTATCAGTGCTCGGTTTCCAAGAACCACCGTTACAAAGTAAGGATAAAGATCCATGGCAGAATCACATGTTTTTATAGCTGAAGGCGCCTTCGTCACAAGACCTCCTGCATTTAATGGTGAAGATTATAGGATGCAGCTCTTCATTGAATCTACACATATTGATCTTTGGGAGATTATAGAGAATTGACCGTACACACCAATGGATGATGAAGGACATGCCATTCCAGTACTAGATGGTTAGTTGATCAAAAAGCAAGATTCCAACTAAATTCAAATGCCAAGTTATTTCTAAGTTGTGCCCTAAGCAGAAGTGAATACGATAAAGCTCATGGATGCGACACTGCGAAGGAGATATGGGATACACTATCCATCGCACACGAAGGCACTAACCAAGTGAAAGAGTCCAAGATAAGCATTCTTGTACACCAGTATGAGCTGTTCAAAATGAAGGAAGATGAGTCTATTGATCAGATGTTTGGGCGATTTCAAACTATCGTCAATGGACTTAAAGCCCTTGGGAGAATCTATGATAATCAAGACCATGTTTTAAAGATTCTCAGAAAGCTACCGAAAAGATAGAGACCTAAAGTCATCGTGGTACAAGAAGCGAAGGATTTGAGAATATTAAAGCTTGATGAATTGCTTGGTTCCTTAAAGATACATGAAGTGGAGCTCGATGCAAAAAATAAATCCGGACAGGATAAATCTATAGCATTAAAGGCTGGGCAAAAGAATCACAAGATTCAGAAAAAGAGAAGTTCATCGTCAAAAGTGTTAAAGATCGAAGAAGTCAAGAATGACGACACTAGTGAATCTGAGCAAGATTCAAGCGAAGAAGATGATGAATTATCTTTTATCTCGAGAAAGGTCAGACATATGTGGAAGAAGAAAGCAAGAGGAAACAAAGAGTTTTCTTTCAAAAAGAATAGCAAAGATGAAGGCAAGAATGAGAAAACATCTATCATTTGCTAAGAATGCAATAAACCTGGACACTACAAGTCTGAATGTCCATTGTTGAAAAGAAAATCAAAGAAAAATAGAGAAAATAAGAAGAGCATGATGGCAACATGAGAAGATTTGGATTCGTCCCAATCTGATACTGATTCAGAAGCATCAGTTTAAGCAAACATTTGCTTGGTAGTCGAAAGAGAAAGTGATGAGGAGGTAACCTCTAATTGTAATGAATTACAAGATGCATATTCAGAATTATTAGAAGATTCTTATGCTATACTTAAACAGTATAAATTGTTAAAGAAAAATTTTGTGGAAAACTTGAAGAACATGCAAGTGTTAGAAAGAGAAAACGTCTGCCTGGAGAAACAAGTAGACGATATGAAGAAAAAGTAGCTATAGATAGATCTGAGGAAATCAGTCAGTTGAAACAAAGAATTACTAACATTTTAGCAGATTTATCAACATTCACTGAGAGTGCAAAAAAGATGAATGACATGTTAGAAAGATACAAACACCCTAATGATAAGAGTGGTTTAGGGTTTATCAAAAACAATACTCAGTATAAAAAGAATTTCGTTCCATATAGGAAGAAAATTCATCAGTCATTTTATTATCATTCCATGAATCATTATAAGACTAACCCCAAAGGGCCCAAGAAAATATGGGTACCAAAGAAAAATATAATATCTACTGCAAATCTCCTTCCCTGGAAAAAGCAACCAGCGCCAATGGTATTTGGGCAGTGGATGCTCGCGACATATGACGGGAAGAAGTCTATGTTCCTAGATCTTCAAAATAAGAAGGGAGGATCGATAACTTTTGGAGATAACCAGCAGGGCAAAATAATTGGAATCGGTAAAATTGGTGAAGATTCTTTTGCATCTATTCATAATGTTCTGCTAGTTGATGGTTTAAAACATAATTTGATTAGTGTCAGTCAATTATGTGATTCTGGTTTTGAAGTATCCTTTAATCAAAATTCTTGTGTAGTCAAAAACAAGGACGGTTTCATATTCTTTTCTGCCAAAAGACAAAACAATCTTTATAAAATCAATTTAGAAGATTTGCAAAGATAAAATATTTCTTGTTTTATATCAATAGATGAAGAAAAACTGATTTGGCATAAAAAGCTAAGTCATGTTAGTTTTAAACATATTTCCAAGTTGATTAAACATGATTTGGTAAGAGGATTACCAAAATTAAGTTTTAACAATGATTTCTTTTGTGAAAGTTATCATAAAGGAAAACATGTTAAAACATCTTTTTCTTCTAAAAATATTGTAACTTCATCTAGACCTCTAGACTTGTTACGTATGGATTTATTTGGTCCAATTAGGACATTAAGTCTTAGCAAAAAGAAATATGGTCTCCTAGTTGTTGATGACTTCACTAGATTTTGTTGGATAGTATTCTTATCACATAAGGATGAATCTTTTAAATGTTTTAAAGTGCTTTCCAAAAAGTTACAGAATAAAAAAGGAATTTCTATTACTAGTATTAGAAGTGATCATGGTGGTGAGTTTGAGAATGAGAAATTCATAATATTTTGTGAGGAGAATAAAAATTTCCATAATTTCTCTACTCCTAGAACTCCACAGTAGAATGGAGTTGTAGAAAGGAAGAACAGGACGAGTCAAGAAATGGCAAGGACTATGTTGTGTGAAATGAATCTTCCTAAGTATTTCTGGGCAGAAGCTGTGAATACAACTTGTATATTCAAAATAGAATACTTATTCGACCTTTGTTGAAAAAAAGTCCATATGAGTTATGGAAAGGAAGGAAGCCTAACATATCTTACTTCCATCCATTTGGTTGCAAGCGTACTATATTGAATACAAAGGAAATTCTAGATAAATTCGATTCTAACACTTATTCAGGAATTTTTCTAGGATATTCATTATCTTCAAAAGCTTATAGGGTTTACAATCTTACTTCCAAGTCTATTAAAGAAACAATTGATGTCAAATTTGATGATAGTTCTTAACCAAATAAGAAAGATGATACTAATAATGAAACCCTATCAGTTCTCTTGGTTGATAGTGAAGACGTGTCACCATCAAATACTCCTTTAGACAAAGTTGAAGATATTCTGAATGTAACATCCCGTCCCCAAAGGAAGAGCTAGGATCCGATCTGACTTGTGCAAGGTAGAGTTTGGCATGGATAGTTTTTTTTTGGGATGGCTCGGTCGGATGGGCTGAACGACCGAGCGAACGAGCCGAGCCACTGAGTTCTCGCCCGTGCAAGTGCGGGGCGAGGGGCCGATCGATCCCTCGATTGGTTGGTCGGATTAGCTGAATGGCCGACCGACCTAGGAAATGCTTAGCGATCGCCCGTGCAAGTGCTGGGCGAGGGGACGACCGATCCCTTTGTCACT
>JANKYE010000001.1:3458784-3481389 GCA_032467995.1 Erythroxylum dillonii | reverse complement strand
TATTATCACTTTAAGTTTTTCATTAGATTCATTCTTATTTTAAATTATTCGATTTATTATTACTTTATTATATAGTAATAAGTATTATTAGTGCATTTTTATTTGAATAATGTATTTAATTTTATTTTAGATTTTTATTTATTCTTATAATTTTTAGTATTTATTTATTATATATCAATTTTTAGTAGTTTAGTACTAATTGAATCTTTAAACCTTAAACTTTTTTTAACGCATTAATTATCTGGTATGACCTTTAAAACATTGGTTATTATCGTGTGGGACTGTGTCATACATTGCGCTAGGATAAAGAACACGCAAGTTAAAAAATTGCACTAGGATAAGGAACTCGCAAGTTAAATACTGTTTTCTTCCTTTTTTTTATAGGGGGAATCAAACCATTTCACTAACTCAAAAGCAGTAGGCAATACAAAACAGAGGGGAATCGAAAAATATAAAATCAGAAAAGAAAGAAGAATGACGAGCTAACTTGTGGGCTAAGACATTAGACTGACCACTTAGCCAAGCAACTTAGATATCTTGCCTTTGTGCTAACAACAACTTGCAATCCTAAATAATCGAACCATACTCAGACCAGTCCGGATCAGTATTACGAACGGAGAAGACTAAACTTTGAGCATCAGTGTAGACAACACCACAACCCAAACAACGCATGCTCACTTGTTCCAAAGCAGTCCGTAACGCCAATGCTTCAGCCACCCGTGGAGAGTAGAAGCCGGGTAGCAAGGAAGGAAAAGCATGAAGAAACGTTCCCTCCGCATAACAAGTAACAGAACCAATTCCCATGCAATGAGAAGCATCGAAAATCGCAGTATCAGTAAAGCACTTCCAACTATGGGTAGAAGAGGCAGCAATAGTTGGCGTCGGAGCACATGAACGGCGTAGCTGTTGGAGACGACGATATTGAGCAGTGGACCACTAACGCAAGTAATCAGTGCAGTGGTGCAAAATGACTCTAGGCGGAACACTACGATGATTCCAAACAATTTCATTTCGAGCCCACCACAACCACCAACAGAGCATAGCAAATTCCTCGAGAACCGAGAGATCATGAACCTGACAAAGAGCCGAAAAACAGGTGGTGAACGGCAAGGACAAAGAAACACCTCCACGACCCCAAAGCTGCCAAACATCAACCGCAGCAGTGCATCAAAGAAGGACATGATTGACATCTTCCACCAACGAACCATACCCACACGTTGCATCCACATTCATACCGCGCTGCAACAAATGACCCCGTGTCGTTAACAAATTACGTAAAGCTTGCTACAAGAATTCACGAACCTTTGGTGGAACTTATAGTTTCCAGACTAACTTCCAATCGATGCCTGTAATGACCTCAGCAGTGCGATTCAATTGAGAAGCAATATAGTAGCCCGACTTGACAGTGTAAACTCCACACTTGTCGTAATGCCAAATCCGCCAATCGGGAGCAGAAGAAGAGACGGGGATGGACAATACAACCTGCGCATCATCATCACTAAACAAGGTTCGAACCTTATCAATGTCCCAACGTTTAGAAGAGCTATCAATCAGGTCCGAAACTCGCAACTCAGAAGGATTGTGATTGGAAGCGGAAGAAACAGTAAAAGCAAAATCTCTTGGCAGCCACGAATCATGCCAAACTCTAACATCAACACCATTACCAATGCGCCAACGAAGGCCTACTTTTAACATCGAAGACGCTTGGTGAATACCCCGCCACGTAAAACTTGGATTATAACCTAAACGAGCAGATAGAAAATCACCGTGTGGGAAGTACTTAGCGCGCAAAAGTCGATAGAGAAGTGAATATGGGGAAGACATAAGACGCCAACCCTGCTTAGCAAGCATAGCAAGGTTAAAGCAATGCAAATTCCTGAACCCAAAACCCCCAACCCGCTTCTTGTCACATAGACAGTCCCATCGGAGCCAATATATTTTAAGAGCACCATTAGCTTTTGTACCCCACCAAAACGAGTTCATCATTCATTGTAACTCATCACACAAAGAAACTGGAAGCATAAAAACGCTCATACAATATGCAGGAATAGCTTGAGCAACTGCCTTTACTAAAATCTCTTTACCTGCACGAGATAAAAACTTATTCTTCCAATTCTGAATGCGGCGCCACAA
The DNA here is from genome assembly GCA_032467995.1 of Erythroxylum dillonii. Lineage (NCBI taxonomy): Eukaryota > Viridiplantae > Streptophyta > Magnoliopsida > Malpighiales > Erythroxylaceae > Erythroxylum > Erythroxylum dillonii. The sequence continues at coordinate 3,479,256 of JANKYE010000001.1, read as the reverse complement.
CTTATCTCGAAGAAAAGCAAAGATTGCCTTCTTGTTGCTACCAACCAGAGATGGCAACCCCAAGTAGCGACTATGGTCGAGGGGTGTATGAACATCAAGAATATTCGATAAGATGACCTTTTGTACCGCAAAGACATTAAAACTATAAAAGATACCCAACTTTCGTAAATTCACCGCTTGACCAGATGCTCGTTCGTAGACTTGAAGTAACCTACAAATTTCATGACATTGAGGCTCGGTAACCTTAAAGAACAGGAAAGAATCATCAGCGAACAACAGATGGGAAACTGAGGGACTGTTACGACAAATAGAGACACTAGTAATAACATGCCGTCTCTCTGCATCAGTTAACAAAACCGAGAGACCTTCAGCGCACAGTACATATAAATATTGCGACAACGGATCTCCTTGCCGCAACCCACGAGATGAAACAATCGGGCCAATCTCATCGCCATTAACTGTAACAGAGTAGCAGACATTACGAACACACATCATCACTAACGAGATCCAACGACCGTCAAAACCCAATGCCGTCATCATAGCCTCAAGATAACCCCAATCGATACGATCATAGGCCTTACTAATATCAATTTTGAGTGCCACATCCCCACCAGCTCGACCTGTGCGATTCTTCATATAGTGTATCAGTTCAAACGCAACCAAAATATTATCAGTAATGAGACGGCCTTTAATGAAAGTAGATTGAGAATCGGAAACAATACGAGGCAAAAGTAACTTCAATCTGTTCGCAAGTACTTTAGCAACAATCTTATAAAGCACATTACACAAGATATAGGGCGTAAATCTTTTACCGATTTAGGGTGATCCACCTTCGGAACAAGAACAATTATGGTATCCGTCAGAGAAGGAGGAAAGTGACCCTCCGTCAACCAAGTGTTACCAGTAGCAGCAACCTCAGAACCGATTAGGTGCTAGAAAGTCTGAAAAAATGCTGGATTTAACCCGTCAGGACCCGAGGCTTTATCCGGATGCATCGAAAAAACCGCACGATGAAACTCAACCGTAGTAAAGGGAGATAACAAAGCAGCATTGTCTGCTTGCGTGACCCGCGATTGAACTAGCCCAGTAATAGCCGAGTAATCAACCATATCGGCAGTATATAAGTGCTCAAAATAATCACGAATAATCCGTTGGAGCCCCTCTTTAGAATGCACCAGATTACCTGTGCCATCATCAAACTCAAAAATCGTATTGCGCCGCTTCCTTGTAGAGGTAGACAAATGGAAAAACTTGGAATTGGAATCACCCTCTTCTAACCAAAATTCTTTAGCTCGTTGCTTCCATTTGATACGCTTCAAATCAAGTAACCGAGTGAGCTCCGAGCAAAGACTATTGTATGTATTAGAATTGACCGTACGCATCACCTCTAACTTCTTCTTAATCCGACATTTCTCGACCACAAGAGCTCGATCCAAATCCTTACCCCAACGCTCTAAATCTGAACATAACTTCTGCTTCTTAACCATTAGATCCCCTTGAGCACACCAAGTACCTTTGACAACAGAAAGCAACTCCGCCTGCCTAAGCCATTTATTCTCAAAGCAAAAACGCCGCTTGTTCCAGGTTAAAACAACTGCATCTGTAGACAAAAGAATGGGAGAATGATCCGATACAGGAGCCACGCCAGTTTTAAGAAGCGCACTTTCAAAATGCTCAAACCAAGCGGTGTTAGCAACAGCCCTGTCAAGTTTTTCGCGAACCCAAGCCGGTGAACCGCAACTTTTCTCCCAAGTATAATAGCACCCAAGCCATTCAACTTCCTATAAATCGCAATCCTGCAAAGTGTTCCGAAATCCATTATGTAAATAATTAGGGTGATCTGCACCACCGATCTTTTCAGAAGAACATGCTAAATCATTGAAATCACCAAGTACAAGCCAAGGAACACTAACACCACGATTTAAAGACCGTAACAAATTCCACGAATCCGAACGTCGATAACGCTCAGGAAAACCATAAAAACAAGTAAGAAACCAATCGAAACCATCCTCCATATGCACCTTAACATCAACAAAATTTTGTGCACTACGTAACACGTCAATCTCCCTAGAATTCCGACCAAAAACCACCAAACCACCACTGCGTCCACTACGATTTACACAGAAACCAACATCAAAATGCAACCTATCACGTAAAAGCTCGATTACATCAGCATCCACGAGAGTCTCAATAAGAAAAACAATATCCGGCCTATGTTGACGAACCAGATCGGTCAAAGCTTGAACTGTCTGAGGGTTGTCGAGACCCTGACAGTTCCAACTCAGTATTTTCATGATGACTGGTCGGGTCGCTCTGCGGCGCCCGCCAATAAAGAAGAAGAGTGAACACGAAGTCCACCTGAAGCACCCGATGAATTAGCAATGTTTGAAACGCCGGAAGCGGTGACGTCAACTAAACGTTGACGTTTAAGACCCTCAGTAGCAGCAATAGGAGTTACCTCACTGTCACCCACATCCATATCGGAATCGTTACCCGAAATGGAACCAAAGCCGAAAGTAGACCCACCAACAAGTGGGGAACCGTCGTCGTTGCAAAGCCATCGGCTGGGGGGTTGGTTCTGACGCCCTGGATTAACACGGATAGAATTATCCCACTCAAAGGGAGGAGAAATATCGGGATTACTGAGTCGCTCAGGACAAAAGCTCTCACCATGACCAATAATACCACAGATAAAGCAAAAGAGGGGTAACTTTTCGTACATAAAATGAACAAAAAAAGAGGAAGTGGCCGAAATCTTAATCTTCTTTCTATGCTTGAGAGGAACTCGTACATCAAGGCGAACTCGAATCCGCATGAAGGGTCTGTAGCTTTTACCCAAATGTGAAATATCATACTCAACAAACTGGCCAATAAAGTGCCCAAATTGCGTGGCTAAAGATTTCTACATTAAGCCGGACTGCAAGCCGTGAACCTGAACTCAAATTTCAGTGTAAATCAGAGGGACCTCAAGGGGTAACTCACCCTCAACTAACCGGTGCAACACCAACAAATGACGATTGAAGTCCCATGGGCACCGTTTCATCACCCGATCTACATCAACCTTATGGAAGAACCGAAACAAATATTGTCATGCACCCAAATTGGTAAGTGCAATACCTTTTTGCGGCTGCCACAAATCAGCAAACAAATCTCGTAAAGCCGGAAAATTGACACGAGACGTGGTGAGCAAGGTGCTGACGAGACAAAGAGCATAGGGCCAAGCAGATTCGCCGGCAGGTAACGGGACAACCCAATCATCATCCTCTTCGCTAGTAAGAGAAAGGCCGGCGATGGCGGCGTCGACGTCCATGACGAACCCAAATTACGCGTAGTTGAAGGAGACAATAGGGAAACCCTAATGAAGAAAAACCCTAGGAGAAACGAGAGAAAACCTCGATTTAAAAAAAATAAATTAAAAATATATAATAACTTATTTTTTAATTAAATTTGGGTTTGAACTATTAATTTTCAGTTTTACTCGAAACTTAATTTTTAAAAATAAAATAATAATATTATTTTTAAATAATTAAATCTCAAATCAATCTAAACTTAGACTTAACCCATAAGTTGTTCATTAAAGAAAGCTAAATTGGGCTAAAAGTTGTGATCCTTACGAGCACTCCTTTAAAGTTAGGATATAGCTACTCTACCTCCATAAAAGTCCAGTTAAATGAACTGCCGAGATCTTGACTGATTTGGAAGATGAATCAAGTGTTAAAGCCTTTAAACTAATTCAGACAGCATTGACGATTGTTAAAAATAACGTTCAGATTTCTGTTGAACCATATAATAAGGAAGAAACAAGTATCGTTAGCTAATAATACGTCAGAGAAACCTTCAAGTGCCAAAAATATAAGGTCTACGGCCAAAGAAGCTCCCCCCACAATCTGCCAGAAGATGAATGTTTATTAATGGCTGATTCAATTCAGCACAAATTCGGCAACAAACGATACTTGACGGACATAATTTTCCTTCCAAGGGGCCGATGTCTTAGAAACTGCAATTCTTATTGTTGTGATAAACTGATGAAGGCAGAACAAGAAACTAATTAACCCTGTATTCCACAAGGCAATGGGAATCATTTAATGACAGCCATACAATGTTACAATCTCCGTTTCTTTGAAGAAAACTACAAAAAAATCGAATGTAATAATCTGCCCCGTTTGCTTGAAAGGAATCAGATTTCTACACAATCGAAACTTCAAAACCAAATAACGGTCAGGACGAGATACCATCCTCACCAAATTTATTGAATTATTGTTTTCAGATAATTGGATGTCAAAAAATTTCAGCACAAACTTAAAGTCATGGAAGCACAGCCCTAACTTCTTTCCTATCGGGTCCAAACGCCTGCAAATGAAAATATCATGAATGACAACCATCAGTAGGAAGATCCCAGGCTTAAATTATGATATAATGTTCAACAAAAAACGTAATTATGTCATTGATGTTCATATGTAGGATGGCTCACAATTTGGAAGATGCGAACAAAACAGATGCATTGAGCAAGAGATGACATTTATTACCTCAACCCCTAGGCCTTTAACATACACATTCGTGAACAGTCCAGAAGGATCTGGCATTGGACTTTCCTGTAAAAATAAACAAAAATTGTACATGGTCAAAAAGGGAGTCCAGACATAAAGATCGATCAACACCAAATAGTTTGCAAGTGATGTGCTTAAAAGTTGATTCAAGAAACAAGAATGCCAATCATTCAGAACTTTTACGAAAGATATTTCCTACCTTCGCTTGAGCAATGGCATCATCTACTTCTTTTCTTATTTCTTTCTCCATGTCCTGAAAAATATGACAACCACAATTTCGTAAACTTATTTCACTTAAATATCCCATCGTCAACCAACTTTCTTCCCTATGTAACAGAAAGTTACTTATCTACTATAGGTTATAGTAACCAACAAAAGATGTGCCTCAAAGCAAAAAGTAGAAGATGTACAGAAGCCATCTTTAAATTCCAGGTTAACTGAGTTACCTTCAGCTCTTTCTCAGTGGCTAGATCATGGGCTAACAACAACTTTCTTACTCTCTCAATTGGATCACGCTCCTGAAGATACAGAAAAATAGACATATTCATATGGAAGATCCTAAATAGTGGAAGGTTTGCCTTTTAAGAGCAGAGAGGCATGGGAAAATTCAATAACCTGTCTCACACCACTAATCTCATCTCGTGTGCGATAGGTGCTCCCAGGATCTGACATAGAGTGACCGTGATACCTATAGGTATCCATTTCAAGTATCTGACTCAAGCATCAAAGATTATGATAAGGAAGTCCTCAAATAATTCAAGAAGAAACTTTGCATAAAGTGGAAATATGTCCATATATTCAACCAGATACAAGCCAAAAAAATTTCAACAGTATGATAAACAATAGCACAGAAGGATGTCACTTCCATAATCCTACTGAATGCAATAAACAGACGAGCAGTCGTCATGACTGCTCCTTAACTTGCTAAACTATGTTACCCTTAATATGCGTCTACTAAAGGATAACCTTCTCCTTCATGCCTTAAGGAGTTGATACATGTATCAGATACATACATATTTATGTGATTTTGTATGTATTATATATATGCATATTTATGTGACGACACAATTTTCAACCAAGCGAGGAGTTCTTGAAGTTTTCTTAAGGACGCAAGTTTGTCTTATGTCTATTAGATGAAAAAAAGAAAGAGGCAGATAAAAGATGAAGCAACTTATTGAATAAAAACAAATTTGGTTTCATAACATTCCAAATTCCTTAGTATCTTCTGTAATCTAGAAAGATATATGGTTAGAGCCTCTTTTGATAGCTTCTATACACAAACCAATCCCAAATTATGAAATAAAATTCAAGCACCATCAGATCAAGAACTCTAAAGCGCCCCTGGTTGACCTAGTCAATATGCAAATCAACAAATGGAGCATGTCAGAATCTACCAAGTAAAGATGAAAAAGAGGTATTCATGTTGTGCCATATTCATCAATACTGATGAGTATCCTTATGTATTATGTTCAATGAAGTGAATGAAGGAGAATGACTGGGAGATATTAAGTAATTAGCTTACCTTCATAAGACAGTAATGAATATAATGACAAGGAATCTATAACACTATTTAAACACACACTGAATGAGTCAAGCTTGAGATTAATCATATGAAACAAAATTAACCATCTAAAAGAACTCAGTTCCAGGACATTAACATATTAGCTAGGCAATGAAAGACCAAACTCAAATAAGATGCAGAAGAAATATAAGTTCAAGGAATGCTAGGACTCCATCTATGCAGAGAAGAAAGTAAAGTTCAAGGTCTCAAAGCCAATCTGTGTACCAAGAGGTAAGATCTAAATCACAAAACCGACATGCTCCAGGGGAGAGTTTGGAAACTTGCACAAACATATCAAGCAGAGAACTCAAAACTCACAATGGGTCCGTGTTTTAGAACATGCTCCTTGGCAAATTTGCATGCTTGTTTTACAGCAAGGGCATCCATGCCATCTACCTGTTACAGAGAAAAGAAATGAAGTCCATGCATAGACTTTACATACTAATATAACCGTTTAGTCCCAAGTTCAATGTTGCAAGGAAGGGTAGATCATATCGGATGATCTACTGGATCAGAAGGATACAAGTACATGGTTTACTTGCTATCTACTAGAGGGAAAAGAATTGGAAAGACCTCATGTGAGAACTTCAAGATGAAGTAACAGAGACAGAAGTGGCAAATAACTACTATAAGAAGAAATCACATGCTGAGTCTGCCATATTGCTATTACAAGCAAACTTCAAATTTTTTTCACTAAGAGCAGATTAAGCAAGCAAGGATTAGATTCCCATTGCCAAATCAGGACGTTCATCATAGCCATATTTTCATCTATTTACATTAAACTATCAGTTATATTTTTCTCACTAATTTAAGATCACGATGACCTTGCAGCTAGTCTCATACCAACCTAACAAATAGATGGCAGAACAAACCATAGCTTAAACCTCTCTGTCAACATGGAAACTACAAAAGCCTTGGAATAACAGAATTGGAGTAAAATCTTGAGAACGTATACCTTCCCGATAACCAAACAACCAACATTGAACAATATGAATGGCCAAAAAGAAAAAACAAAAAAAGCTCACCTTTAATCCAGGAACATAATCTCCACGCTGATAATAGGACGGATTCTTAGCAGCTCTCCACTCAGCCGTTCCCATCCCATCTGCCCAAACACATTAGACTCAAATACCATTCACACAGACCAACAAGAAACAAAAAGAGCAGACAAAGGATTCAAGCTTTCACTCTAATTATTACAGTGATTGTTCTCGCAGACCAAAATGACAGGCAGATCCCAAAGAGCCGAGATATTAAGAGCCTCAAACAACTGCCCCTGATTGGCAGCACCATCACCATACAAAGCAAAAGTCACCGTTTCCTCCTTATTATACTTCTGAGCGAAAGCAATTCCACATCCCAACGGTACTTGAGCTCCAACAATCCCATGACCTCCATAAAACCTCGACTCCTTCTTGTAAAAATGCATGGACCCACCTTTCCCTTTGGAGCATCCGACTTGTCGTCCCATAAGCTCTCCAAAAACCTCCAATAACGTCCCTCCACGAGCTAAAAACGTACAGTGGTCTCTGTAAGCGGTTATGATACCATCCTTCTTGGTGATAGCCGCTTCCATTCCGACGGCGACTGCCTCTTGACCATCGTAGAGATGGCAGAAACCGCGAATGAGCTTGGCCTTGTAGAGAGAATCCGCCGCGATCTCCATACGACGCATTGTCGCCATGTCGCGGAAGAACGAGAGAAGCTCCTGAGGGGTGGTCTCAACGGAACGTGACGGAGGCTCACATTTGTGGGGAGTGAACGGAACGGAGGTCTCGATGGTAAGCGGATCGGTTGAGGTGGAGACCAGACGCCGGAGAATCCCGGTGGCGGAGATGGTTTTGAGGATTCTGGATCTGGAAGAAGAAGTGAGTTGCGAGAGAGCCATGTTGATCGGAGGCGAGTGAGGCGCGATAGTTGACGGCCTTCTAAAGCCTACGACTTGTCGTTCACTTGGTTAATTGTGAAGGGGTTAGGTGTAGCTACTACTTACTAGTGGTTACTAACCGTTTTCGTTACTGCGGTTAGCTTGGGTTCTTTACATTTGGCACTAGTAATCTGGTTGCTTTTTATTTTTTAATTAGAAAATTTCTAATATTTTTCTTTTTAATATTATATTCTTAAACTCTTGTCAACCTCTGCAGCTCTTGTACAATCAATGAATGACTATTTCAAAATACTTCTTTTAACTTATTCCATATCCTATCTTCTCTTGTCTCGTTTAACTACGAACTCCTCCTTGTTATCAAGATTCTGAATCATACACACTTGAGCACTGTTTTGAGTCCACTACAAGCCAACTCATCACCAAGCTTTTCAACACTAATTTTAGACCAATTATGATTAACAATCCAAATCATTCATTTGCTCCATTTTTAGATCAAAGAAGAGAAGTCTCCAAATGAAGAGATGTAACTATGTACCGGTACCATGTATAATGTGTGACATACAAACCTATCTCCCTTCATGACATGGCATCAGAGTCATCTGGTTCATTTGAGGGTTATTACTATTCTACCTAAGTGAGCATAATTTCTGGGTGTCACCTTCAGCTTCACGTTCTGCTCAAAGTAAAATATTACCTATTTCTTTTGGGTTACTCATCCTAAGTAAGTATTTAACTTCACTGTCGGCCATTCGAAGCGTTACCCATCGACCAACTTCCTCCTTCGTACTAGCCGTTAGAAGCGATCAATTCTTTGTGTGCCCCTCTCCATCCATCCAGAAGAATTGATCCCTTCTAATGGCCAATGGCCAGTATAGATGGATAGAGAGGGGCGCATGATGGCATACGAAAACAGGAACAATAGAATTGTTGGATGGATGGATGGAGAGGAGCACAGGGTAACACACGAAAACGGATGGAGAGGGGCACAAGATGACACAAGGAAACGGATGGATGGATGGATGGATGGAGAGGGATATACGGTAGCACACGGAAACAGGAGCAGCCACCCTGTGCCTCCATTAGAAACGACGCGCTTAAAGTCTTATGCACCACCTGTCTCCTCTTTCATCTTTCCCACCTGCTACGTGTAAAGCCTTATTTACGTGTCCAGGATCAAACGTGAAAATGAATAAGCGAAGAAAAATGAGAAATACACCTGTTTTACTTTCTATAACTTTAAGCAAGTTTTTGATGCCAAAACTTTTGTGTTTTCACAACAAGCTTTATGAAAGTCGATCACTAGGATGTCGTTAATGTTTTTCTGTAACTTTCTTAACACTTGAACCTCTTGATGGGTCACAGAATCCAAACGTTTAGGATTTGCTCAAGCAGCTGTTGGAGAGCTTAAGATTATATATATAGCACCCATATCGGGCTTCTCTATCACAGGCTCAACACATGTTCAGCCTACACTGATTAGGACCCATTTTTTCGTTGTACCTTAGCCCATTAAACTAAATCCTTTATCGGGCTACTTTATTATCTTTTAACTGGATCAAATTCAATTCGCTTAACCGTAAATTTCTAAAAACCATAAAATTGTAATTAATTGTTGTCCAATATTTGAAAACTTTCTAACATTCTCCCCCTTGGACAATAATTAATTACAACAGTTGTAACAATTATAAAAACCAGTACAAAAAAATGATTTAAGCCAAATCAATGTATAGGTCGACCAAGTTTAACAAAACCTTTGATCCTTAAATAATGAAAGTTTATCATCCTTCCTGTATGGCTTTCGATATCTGAAAATATCAAATACATGCATCATGTGCAACACAAATCCAATACAATCATGCATATCTAATACCTCACTAACATGAATAAGAAAATGAAGTGCGACAAACTAGGATAATACCTGTATGATCTAAAATGTATCATCTTTCCGTTTGTAGGTCTCAATTTCTCTAAACTATATGATAAGTAGCAATAGAGAAATTTGTTTTCTCTTATTGAATACTAAACTGCATTAGAGAAAACATGTCTAGGATTAAACACTTATATCCCTTTATGTCATATCAAAATTAATTGATTTACACATATCCGTATGTGTCCTAATGACATAGGCTTAAGGTCAATTTGTATACATATGCACACTTATATCCCCTTATGTCATATCAAAATCCATGGATTTATATGTATCCGTATGTGTCCTACTGACATAGGCTCAAGGTCAATTTGTATACATATGCCTAATGACTTTTTAAAATGTTTAAGATCGACGCAAATCTTAAAATTTTCACCAATATCATAATAATATATATAACAACATGTATGACTGAGAGAAAAATGGTGATCATCTTTATACATAAATCATATTGTCATAATACATGAGAAACATACCAATGTACAATGAGCAAAAATAGTGATCCTTAACTAACAGTGTCTAAGGACTTCAGTATACCCATTCATATACATTTCTCTTAAAAACATATGGGCGAAGTCCTTTAGTCAAAGGATCAATACTAATATCCCTATTCCTCAAGTACTCCACCTCAATGTCACCTTTTTGTATCAATTCCTCGAATGTCAAATACTTAACCTTCAAAAGTTTAGACCTTGTGATGTTTTTATTGTTGTTACTAAATAATGTAGCAGAAAGATTATCAAAATATAACTGAACAGGGCTAGCCACTAAATCAACCACCAACAACTTAAAAGTCAAGTTCCCAAGCCAAACTACCTATGTAATAGCCTCATAACATGCCATAAAATCTGCATACGTAGTTAAGAAAATCACTAGTGTCTGCTTAATAATCTTCCACGATACTAAACGATCTACTAACATAAAGATATATCATGATGTGGACTTTCTATCATCCAAATAGATAGAAAATTTTGAATTTGTATACTATATGAGATTTAAATTGCTGACCCTTCTGTATGTCAACATATAATCCTTAGTTCCCTTTAAATATCTCAACACTTGTTTAACTATATTTTAGTGATCCATTCCTAGGTTAGCTAACCTAATAGCCCAATAACAATTGCAATTTCTGCTCTAGTGTATATATGAGCGTAAATTAGGCTACCAATCACACTAGAATACAAAACATTTTTCATAGCCTCTCTCTCTGTATCATTTTTTGGACACTGTGCCAAAGACAAACTCTCATCATTAGAGATAGATGCTGCAACAGATTTACAATCATCCATATTTAATCTCTATAGCACTTGCTTAATGTATGCTCTCTATGAAATGTCTAATGAGTGTCGAGACTTGACCCGGTGAATTTGAATACCTAAGACAAAAGATGCTACTCCAAGGTCCTTTATGTCAAAATGCTTGGCCAGAAGTTGCCTCACCTCATGCAATATGGTCAAGTCATTTGATGCAAGCAAGATATCATCCACATACAAAAGTAGAAAGATAACTTTGCTCTCCCTGACTTTATAATATAAGCACTTTTCAACTTTATTTTTCATAAAACCAAAAGAGGTAACAACCTCATCAAACTTAAGGTATCATTGTCTTGAAGCTTGTTTCAAACCATATATTGATTTTCTTAGTTTGTAAACCGTATTACGCTCTTCTTGATCCTAAAATCCTTCAGGTTGTTCCATATAGACGTCTTCATAAAGGTCTCCATTCAGGAAAGTAGTTTTAACATCCATCTAATGTAGCTTTATATCATAATGAGCTACTATTGTCATGGTCACTATAAATGCATCCTTAGAGGTCACAAGAGAAAAAGTAAGATTGAAGTAAATTCTTCCTCTCTGAGTAAACCCTTTAGCAACCAACCAAGCTTTAAACTGCTCAGCTTTACCTTGAGAGTCCTTTTTGGTCTTGACAAGCCACTTATAACTGATAGGTTTGCAATTTTAAGGCAAACCAATAAGCTCTCGTACCTTATTGTGCATTATAGATTGCATCTCGTATTTTATTACATCCCACCATATTTTACAGGGAGTGTAAGGCCCCAACATATACCCTAGAAGTATTATAGCATGTCTAAGGTGAGTAAAGAAGTGAACATAAAAAATTAAATGCATCTAAGCATAGTAAGGGACATAATGGTACTTAATGTAAAAGATATGGGTAAATTGGTAATTTGTTCATTTCCACATGGACGTACATACTTGACGTGAAATATGGATGAGAATGAAATTAATTGTTGAGATTATATACCAAGTTGGGAATTAAAGGAAGAAGAAGGACCAAATATGCAATTTTCCTAAAATCAACACATCGACCAGTAGGATTAAAGCATGTGTGACCAATAGGATTAAACCATGTGTATCTAATAGGATTGAAGCATGTGTGCCATGAAATGGACATGTAAGAGAGGAGAAAGGAACATGCATTTTGGGTTTTAAATGCCAAATTTTTCTCTTCTTATTTTCTCTCCATTTCGTCTTCTTCATCGGAGAGGATAAAGGAATGTGCATTTAGGGTTTTGAATGCCAAATTTTCCTCTTCTCATTTTCTCTCCATTTCATCTTCTTCATCATGCTATTTTGCATGTAAGGAATCAAGTTAATCCTAGGTGGAAATTAAGGTACAAGTTAGTGATTTTTCTCTTCAATTTTATCTTTTCTTGGAATTATAAGCTTGGAATTGGGATTGAGATATGTATTTGTGGTGTTTCTAGCTGTTGAATCAAGAAAAGCTAAAGGAGAAGAGAAGGAAAGTACTAGAAGACTAGTTGGTTGCTTTTAAGGTTTGGGATTACACTTAGTTTAATTTCTATTTATATATGCTTGAATGGATACAAAGATTCATTTAGATATTGAATGGTTACTAGAATGGTGTCTTGGTGTTACTTTCTTGTTACATTGCATGGAATTGGTTGAATATGACAAAAGAGTAACATGTGGAATTTTGTCTTAGGTTTATTTGAACCAGTCACATTGTTTTGGCTATAACTCTGCCTAAAGACCACTAAATTGGGTTATTTAAATTAACATAGCACTAAAAATTTCTAGAAGAGACCCCAACCTAATTCTGGCTTAATGACATTGGAATTTGAGATTGTTAATGGTGACCTGATGTTGCCCTTGTGTTGGAGCATCTTGTGATGTTTGTTGCATGTTTCATGATTTATAAGTACAAATGACCTGATTTTTTATACTATGGAAACTAGAGACAGGAAAAAAATTTTAAAAGACCTTAAAACCTAATTTGAATTTTTTCTATATGAAAACTATATAACAAATGGAGGTATGAATTATAGGCAGGGAACATAACGGGAAGGAAATTGCACTATTTTGAGTTTGTTTTCGTTTTCGATTTTTACCAAATCATATCCAAACCTTTTCGGATGTTTATGAAACTTTGCAAACACTTAGAAATAAATAAAATATGACTTACCATATGTGAAGTGGGTGATTGAATGTTGAAATTTAAATTGATCATAATATATTATATATAGATGATTTATATGCATATTTACTGCTTATATGTGTATAGTATGATTATATAAGTGTAATTTTGATACCCTTATAATGGTGGTACGTTATGACTTACATGTATGAAACCAAATATAGATTTTATGATTTTAAATGAATATCATATGAATTGTCAATATACGAATTATAAAATTGGTAAATGGTTTTATCCAAAAAGAGGGAAAAAACGGAGTCTTTGTCTAAAGAAATGAGTTGAAAAAGGGCAGATGATTGGCCCATTCGGCCATAAGTACCTCCATATTCCGTTGGGTAGGGTTCGACAATGGATTTAAGTCAATGGTTGGAAAACTTCCTAGTTGGTTCTCTCTGAAATGCGTTGAGGCGCAGCAGTTGACTGTACATCTAAGGATAAAGCACTGTTTCGGTACGAGCTACGAGATCGGTGCCAAATTGAGGCAAGGAAAATATTACAGTACCTGTTTTATTGTCTTGGTGGTGGATAGATCGGCATGTCTATAAGGTTACAATGTAACTGCTACAGTTTAACACCAATGGTATCTTCAGTTCGAGACCATATTTTCACTACAATTTAATGCCTTTGGGTATCTATAATTCAATACTTTCAGATATCTATAGTTTTATTGTTGGACCCTACTTGTTTCCAGAGTCCAACGCTTGCTCTGATACCATAACTGTTGGACACCAATGGCTATCAATTTTTGTGGAAAGGTAGAAAAACGTGCTAGGAATCTATTGCTTCAAGAATCACTTCATTTGGAGGTCAGATGATGAAGTTATGGCTAAAAGAATCCAACATGTTTATGTCCTTAATCATTTTGTACCTACCTTAGCGCAATTGCTATAACTTCCACTACAAATGTCGGATTGATGGAAAGAAAGTGAGGGATCGGTTGAAAGAGCATGGCAGGGTTATGAACACACTTTGGATTTTTTTCAAGCATATCTTGAGCTATAGAGCTCTGAAAGAGATGGTTCTCATTTCAAAATAAACTAGAGGCATAGAGCTACGAGTGTTTTGAAGAAGTAAAATTGTGATTATTGTGTTTGACTGGTGGGGCATGCCACCCATGTAGGATGACGCCTAATGAGGGTACATTGAAATAACCTTACCAGAAAACCCGCTCACATTTCATGATTCAGTAAGAATTGGGCTCCGGAAGCGGAGTCCAACATAATATGGTATCAGAGCAAAAGTTGGGTTTTGAAAACGGAGTCCAACAGTTATGGTATCAGAGCAAGAGTTGGGTTTCGAAAATGGGATCTAACATTGATATCTTCAGATATCTACAGTTCTCATTATCCACACCTTTAAGGATATGATGAGGTCGATGCAGAATAGAACTAACCTACCTAATTACCTTTGGGGTGAAGCCATAGAGACCGCCTTATACATACTCAACAAAGTTCCATATAAATCAGTATCGAAGACGCCATTTGAACTCTAGAAAGGGTGGAAGCCTAGCCTTGCCCACATTCGTGTTTGGGGTTGCCCTGTTGAGGTACGCTTATATAATCCTTATGAAAATAAGTTACATTCTAGTTATAATAGTTGTTATTTTGTAGGATATTAGGGACTAAGTCGGCCCTAGGCAGGGGCAGCCAGGGCACCTACCCAGGGCCTACCATATAAAGGGGCCCTTTAAGGGTCTTAAGCATTTAATGGAGAAATGTTGGTGTTGACTGGTGAGTAATAAAAAGTCTTAAACATTTATTAGAGAAAACGTTGCTTACAACGTTATTAGCATTTAATAGTTGCAGAACACTCGTTTTCATCAGAGTTTTAAGCTTTGAAAGTAATAATAGTTATAGAACACTCGTTGCATAACCTAATTACAACGTTACTAGCATTTAATAAGTTAACGTTAACTTTCAAGGTTAATATTCAAAGATAACGTTAACTTGTTAATTATAAATAGTTTTGAAGTATTAAGGTTATATTCTTACCTTCTAATTTCTTTATTTTCATCAATATATATATTTGAGGTACTCCAATTCAAAAATTAATAGCAAAAAATTTCATAATTATGTTTCTGAGTTCTAAGTATAATTTAAAGGTAAAGTTTATGATTTTTTGATGTATTTTTAGCTTATTAAATATTTGAATATGTTATAATTAATTTGTAATTTGTCATTAACGTGGGCATTATATTAGCATTTTAAATCATAAAATTTATATTGAATGATGTTGTATTTATTTTTGTATCTTCTTTTTTATTTTTAGATTACTTATTACTTATAATAATTTAATATTAATGAATAATTAAAATTTTGTTATTTTAATTTTCATTATACTTTGCCATAAGTAATGTAATAATTTTTGGATTTGTGTTATTGTAAAGTTCACTTAAGTTTAGTGATAATATAACTAAATCAAATAATTTAAGTTACTTAATTCAAAGACTGCATAAACGGTTTTTCTTTATTATAAAGATACATATGATTCTATTAAACATGTCGTAATAACAATATAATAATAATAATAATCAGTAATAATAAATCATAAAATGAGAGCGACTCCGGCGAGCAAGATTGTTTAAGGGTGGAGATTCCGGCGAGATCCTCTCCTCCTATATGGCGTCTCTTTCTTCTTCTTCTCCTTTCCCATTTACCTTCTTCTCCTTCTGTCCCCCAAATCCCTAATCCGCCTTCCCCAATTCGTGCCCCAATCCCTAATCTAAAATCCCCAACTCGAGCCCCTATCCCTAATCAAAATACAAATCCTAATCCACCAACGCCTTCCCCGTCCCCTAGCCCTCTTCAAAATACGATCCCTTCTATTCCCACCCCTTTGCCTTCTAAAGGTCCCCCTCCTACCCCGAATGCCTCAACTCCTTGTCCCCACCAGGTGCCTCCTACCCTGGCTCCGCTTAAATCTTGGAGGAGTGTAATGGAGATAAGAAATGGGCCTCCTTCTGAGACTCCAGAGCTCTCCTTTTATCCTCCTGAAGTCAAGGAGAATTAGGTCTTTGTGATTGTTCCGAGGGAGCTCGCGCAGCGAGGAGCGTCAAAGTTTCGCACTGCATTGTTCGGTTTCTTTCTGGGGAAGAGGCCGGCTTACCCGGTGGTGCAGCATGCCCTGGCAAGATCGTGGGCTGAGTTTGGACTTCAGGAGATCTTGATCACTTGCTCCAACAACTTTCTGTTCCGCTTTGAAACTGAGGAAGGAATGAAGTCAGTGGTTGAACATGGTCCATGGCACATTCAAGGTAAGCCACTATTTCTCAGGCAGTGGAGCTTAAATGGTGGAGACATAGCAGAGATCCACAAAGATCCAGTTTGGACTCGCTTCTATAAAATTCCAGTCGAATATTGGAATACCAAAGGATTGAGTAGAATTGCCAGTGCTGTGGGGGTTCCTATACTGATGGATACCCCAACTGCAAAAATGTCCAGGATCAGCTATGCCAGATTATGCGTGGAACTGGAGTTGATGAAGCAGTGGCCATCAACATTCCAATTGGTCACGTATGGAGAGGATGGGCATATCTCCTTTCAGGAAGTCTCCATTGAGTATGAATGGCAGCCACCAGTGAGAGAGCAGCGGAAGGTGTGGGCACCCACAGGGCGCAAGTTTGCAACTGGACTTCACCAAGAGTTGGAGCAGAATAAGGATCTGGAGCCATAAGAGGTCCCTGTGCCAACAACAACTCCTTCGAAGATCCCCATGGAAGTTCCCCAAGTGATAGATCTTCCCCAGCAGGCCATCACTGACACCGCGAAGGTCACAGGTGATAATGAAGTTAGTCTAGTTAGGAGTTCTCCTCTGGGTGCCTAACAACTCAACTCATCCGAAGAATGCAGTGGCCACAGTGGGGAATCTACTGCTCAGCCAGAGAACCAGACAGATATACCTCTTTCTCCTTCTTCTGAACTGAAACTTGCTAGTCCTGGGACTGTGAGAGGGGCTAAAGGGGATTTCTTAGTTAGAAGGACTAGGAAAACTAGGAAAAAACAGAAGTAGTAGTAGATTTGTGGCATAGTTGATTTGTGAATATGGATTGTGTTTTTTGGAATGTGAGGGCCTGACTCACCCCAACAAACAGCATGTTGTCCGTGCTTGGCTTAAACAATCTTCTGTTTCTTTTGTTTGCTTAGTTGAAACTAGGATTTGATCTCCTGGTCTTTTGCATTCTGTTTGTCAGTCCCTATTTCCTAATTAGGATAGCTTTAGCAACATAGCCCCCTCGTCCAATGCTAGAATTTTGCTTGCTTGGAAGTCTGACTTCCTTCAGTGCTCTATCAGTAGTTATTCTGATCAGTTTGTCCATGTGGAACTCCTTCTTCGATATAGTTTAGATTCTTTCCACGTTTCTTGTGTTTATGGTGCCGATAATCCGACCTATAGGAAGCTTCTTTGGAGTGATCTAACCACTACATCCTTGTCTATGGGTCAAAAACCGTGGTTACTTGCTGGTGACTTTAATGTTATTCTCCATCCTCATGAATCTGACCCTGCTAGTGTTTCTGCCCTGAGTAGTCAACATGATTTCAAAGAGTTTGTAAGGACTTGTCACTTATTCGACTTAAACTCAAGTGGACCTTGGTTTACTTGGTCCAATAAACATCTAGGTTCTTCCTTCATTGCACGTAAGCTTGATAGGGCCCTTATTAACTCTTCTTGGAGTATTCGGTTCCTTCTTCCCATTGTATTATCCACAATCCTCATATTTCTAATCATTCCCCTTTAGTGGTTAAGCCCGCAGGGAATCAACCGAAGCCCTCATCTCCCTTTAGGTTTTTCAACCTTTTAGCTGCTCAGCCCAATTTGCTAAGCGTTGTTAAGGAAGCTTGGGCCTCTCCTATCCTAGGTAATCCCTTGTTTAGGGTGGTGACTAAACTTAAGAAGGTCAAGGCAGCTTTCAAAATAATGAATTCCAGTCAGATTAGGGATATCAATGCTCGAGTTATGAATTGTCAAACCTAGTTGAACCACATTCAAGACCAATTGCAATCCTCCCCAGGATCTACCCTTCTAGTAGCTAGAGAAACTGAAGCCATTAGAGAACTCTACCGCTCCCTCGAGGATTAGGAATCCTTTTACAAACAAGCTTCTAGGATCAAATGGCTTAAGGAAGGAGACCGTAATACCAAATTTTTTCATAATTCCCTGCTTGCTAACAGGAACCGAAATGCTATTCATTCTCTAGAGGTGGGTAATGGTGGTAGGGTAGTGGAGCTTAGTGCTATTCAATCTCACTTTCTCGAATTCTGCAAAGGCTCTATTGGGGCTGCTAAGCATCTCCATTCCTTCAAGGAGTTTGTAGCTCACCTTTTTCCTCATCCACTTGAGGACATTCATTCTCAAGCAGTTATAGCTGAAGTCTCACCATGAGAAATTCCAGAGGCTTTCCACTCTCTTAGTCCCAATAAGGCCCCTGGCCCTGATGGTTTTAATGGGCACTTTTTTAGAAAGGCTTGGCTTCTTATAAGGGAGGAATTTATAGAAGCAATTCAAAACTTTTTTCTTCAGGGCAAACTTTTAAAAGAGCTTAATTCCACCTTCATAACCCTTATTCCTAAGACAGCTCATCCTTCCATTGTCCAAGACTTTAGGCCCATCTCCTGTTGCAATCTGATCTATAAGGTTATTGCTAAAATTTTAGCAAATCGCCTAATCTCTTTACTCCCTCTTATAATAAGCCCTAATCAAAGTGCCTTTATCAAGAATCGCCTTATAGGGGACAATATCCTTTTAGCACAAGAAATCTTCAAGAACTACCACATTTCCAATTCTCACAAGAGGTGTGCTTTCAAAGTGGATCTCCGCAAAGCCTATGACTCTATCCATTGGGATTTTCTTCTTAATATTTTAGAAGCAGTAGGTCTCCCACAGAGGTTCATTGGGTGGGTCCAAGAATGCATCACCTCCCCCTCTTATTCCATCCTTGTTAATGGGTTTCCTACTCCTTTTTTAAAGGTAAATCTGGGTTAAGACAGGGTGATCCCCTATCCCCTTTCCTTTTCATTCTCTGTATGGAAGTGTTCTCTAGGAATTTGAAAGTCACTATAGACAACAACCCTCTGTTCAAATACCATTGGAGATGTCAAGGTCTTAAGATTACACATCTTCTTTTTGCTTCTTCTGGGCTAGTGATTTTAGTTCAGCTTTCACATGGATTATAGATGCTTCGATTTTGGTAGAGTTCCTTGTGTACCTGCTTTTGACTGGAAGTATTTTGTTCCTTCCTTGCTTCTGTTATCCTTGTTTTGTGTTTTTTCTGTCTTGGCTTGCTTGAGACTAGTTGCTTATTTTAGCTAGATGTGTCTCCAGTGGCACTTGTAAATGGAATTTTTGTACATATTTTTCTTTTTCTATTAATATTCTTCTGATTTATCAACAAAATATTCAATCATTTTCACGGCTTATATAATAGAATAATATTTGACTTGGGAAACTTAGAATATTATTTACTATATTTTTCCTAAGTGCGTTAAGTTTTTGTATTTTTAGAAATTAGTGTGTCTCTATTATTAAAATTTGCTCTTTGTTTTTTATTTTTAATATTAGATATTAAATTTTGCTATTTATTTTTTTCCTCTATCACAGATATAATACCATTTATATATCTTTGTGATATATTGTGAAGCTATTAGAGTTTGGTTGTGCCTGCATACTTCTTCCAGTTTCATACTAGTGCTTTTGTTCTTTTTCAACTGTGTTATAGTTGGTTTATATTATGTTGCCTAAAAAGCATTTGTCTAGAAGTGAAAAAAGGAAGAAAAAAAAGAAAACAATAGCACAGTTGATAGAGTCCCAAAAAGGAGCAATTAATAAATTTATTTAAAAAGTAGGCTCCTCTAGTGAGAGTCCCGAGGAATTAGGTAGAAAACTTAAGTGATGAGATTCATATTCATGAGGATATTAGAAATCTGAGTTGTAACATCCCACCCCCGACGGGAAGGGTAAAATAGTAAATTGGCTAGGGGAAAGAGTGATTAGGACTGCTTTGACTTTGTTATGCATATTGGTACTGGTGATCAGTGAAAATAGTGCACATGAAATAACTGTACATGCATACATGACATTCCCGGTAATTAGGCCT
>JANKYE010000001.1:3429340-3443551 GCA_032467995.1 Erythroxylum dillonii | reverse complement strand
CTGGCACAATGTGATTTATTTTAATTAATTTTTAAATTAATTACAATTAAATAAAATTACATAAATTACTTTATATTTATTAATATTAATTACTATTAAATCAATACGATCAAAATTTAAAAATTAATTAAAATAAATCAGATAAATTACTTTATATTTATTAATATTAATTATTATTAAATGAATACAATCAAAATTTAAAAATTAATTAAAATAAATCACATTGTGCCAGACACAATAAAAGTATAAAACTCACGCTCTCAATTAAAAAAAAGGTACATATTATATCAATAATAACGTTAAACATAACAAATAAATATTTAACTCTTTCTAAATTTTTATCCACTCAAAAATTAATTTAAATGTTTTTCAAATATTAAGATTTATTATAAATGCTTTAAAATATTAAATTTTAATTTACATTTTCATAAAATGCACTTTTTACCCAAAAGAAAAAACTATACACCTCGCCCTCCTGTCAAATTTTGTAAATTTATTCAAGTCACTGACCAAGCGCTTATGACTTATCAACACCTATGACTATATTCTATTGCCTGATTTTGTAAATGAGTGGAAAATGAAAATTGATTATTAATATATTGATTAATTGAATTAACAAGTTTGTATTACATCAGATGTCATGTCATCTCACCTCTATTTACATGGCAAATAAATAATAGCTGCACTGTATTACTGTCAGGGGAGTCTCTTCCTCTTTCCCTTGTCGGGGAGAACTATAAAAGGTTGACATACAAAATCATTTCAACTCACCTTCTATGGCTATGCAATGCAAGACCTTACAGGCCTCTCAATGTAGCTTGCCCTTTCCTGCTTTCTTGTAAATAACTCAATATTAGAATAATGGAACCCCAGAGTAGGCCTAAGCTATATGCAACAAAGATGTAGTGATTAGGATTTTGGGGGTGTTGAGGCTAGGAAGAAATTATATACCAATGCCAAGGAATACCAAATACTCCATGTCGAGTGTAGAGGCACATTATTGACTAGACAGCCATCTTTGAAACCGCTGTACTCTTTTAGAAGCTCTTGGCAGGTCGTGGCATGAGCTAATCTTTGGTAAATCTTTCCTTTTCTTCAGAAAGAGGAAGTCTTCTGTATCTAAAACGTAGGATACCTGTCATGCTCAAATCATGAATCAATTAACAATAGCTTGAAATAGAGCATTAGATGTGCTTCAATCGACAACAAAAGCATCTTCCAGTTTATAGAGATGACAAATTTGATACCTTGGATGAATTACAAGCTATCTTGCATTCCAAACCATTAAAAACTTGAAAATTTTCCATGGCTTGATATTCATCGCCACTCAAATGCCTGCATTTGTTCCTGCAAACAACATGATATATTAGCCATAGCTACTTTTAACATAATAGCATATATTTGTCATTGAGTCTGCACCTTTTCATGAAAACCCTTGACCTCTCTTTTCTGTCAAGGACAACAGAGAGGAAGTCATTGTACAGATAAGCCGCAAAATAGGGATCCATTGAAACAGCAGCAACTTCAGGCTTGTCATGCCCAAAGTCCATTAGCTGAATGGATAAGCGGGTAGGCGCAGAAGACTGCAACAGAGATGATATTACTGTGTTTGTAGCACAAGTAACAGCGACCAAGCTAAATTCAGAGAAAATTTCCTTGGGGAAAGTAAATGGAAACAAAGTACGAGAAACATACACATTCTATACGATATATATTCTCATCATGAAGAAGAACACGAGCATTTTCATGATAAACAATATCGATAAATCTTCCTGGTTTTCTTGAGTTTTCATAAGCATATAGTTGAAGCAGTTTATTGTCCATCTCATCAGCTGCCACTGTTTGGAGCTGAGAAAATTTCCCAAAATAACTTACAGTAAGGTTAGAGAAAATGGTACGACTGCAGAACGCAGAATGATTAAAATGCTAAATTAACTCTTGAATGCTTTACCTGTTTGACAAGTTTAAATATCAGCTTGTCCAATGTGAAGAGAACATATGACTGTGTACCGATAAGAGCCCGACAATCATCCTCAAATTTCATATTATCAGAAGAACCATCAAGTAAACTGTAAAGTGCACTCATGAACCTGTAAAGACCACTAAAAGTTAATATGGACTATACTGATCATGTCTATATTATAAAAGCAAAGTTTCCAAAGATAGATCACCTAGCATAACGATCAGTAGGACCTGTATCATTTGAAGATCGCCATTTCCCTTCAGTAGATGATGAGTTAATCCTGGCTGATTGTATTCTCTCATACAATGTCTAAGCAAATTTGACAAAGAAAAAATATCGAGTTAATGAAAATAACCACGCCGAAAGTGATGCACATACTTCATGTTTAAAATAGAACACGATATAGGAAATCTTACTTGATGAAGCCTAAAAAGGACATAGAAAGAATCATTTCCATAGAAAACTCGTGATCCCTTATCTATTTCGTGTAATGCTGAAGGGACATGCTTCGCTAGAGGCTTAACATTTAGCAGAAAGCGTTCAGAAAATGGCAAGACTGCCCCTTCTCCTTCTACATCATGGGCATCTGCCATTCCCTCCGCCTCACCTTCACTCTCAGCTTTATTATCATGCTCATCATGGTCTCCATCTTCCTCGTGCTCTTCCCTAGAGCAATCTTCTCCATCACCAGACTTGCTTCCAGAAACATCACCGTTCTCAGAGGCATTCTCACTCTCCTCTGATGACCTTTGAGCACTTTCATCACCTTCATCATCAGCATCATTTTCTCCTCCCGCCTCAGCACATGTTTCTTCTTCTGCATGTGATGTTTGATATTGCCTAGTAATTATATGATCCTTTGTTTTATGCACTGCCTCCAATTCAGTTTCTCCATGAACTGCAAAATTGTCCTCGAAATCTCCATTAGGAGATAATTCACCTTCTTCTCTTTCAATCTTAAATTGTGGAGCAGAATCATCATTATATCTGTTAATCTTCAAACCATCTTGTGTCGCTCCATTAGCACATAAAACTGGTCTTGAAGGATCACCAACCTGCAAGATCAATTTTGTCATGTTCCATCTGTACTTAGTAAGATTGAATCCAAAACCTAACACTTTCTGTCCTGAGAAGTTGAGTCTTGTCTGATAAAAGGGAGTATTTCCTTGCAATTGCAGTTTCAATATTGATTCAAGATACTAGCAAGACAACTACCTTAAGAACAAATACAATTCACAAACATTTCAGTCTAAAACTTTAGGATATGTGTTATCATGGTCCGCTAGCTTCTTTAGTTTATATGTTATCATGGTCCGCTGGCTTCTTTAGTTTTTTGAATTTTAAGGAAAAATAAGTTACAGCTAAGTAACATTAATGACAGTGCTATACCTCTACTGAAGGCAGGCTTTCATTAATTGATCCTAATCCAAACCCACCATCGACAGAGCCATTACACGGTCTTGAAGGAATTGCACCAAGCCCTTCCAACCAAAAAGTTGAACCTCAGGACTATAGCCATAGGCTTTTTGAGACCAAATTAAAACCACAAATTGAAATAACAGCTGGATGACAGGGAACTAGATTAGAGAAAAATGAAACATGTGATTTTATGTTGAAAGCACTCATCAAACCTGATTCCATGTTTGTTCTTCCATTACTTAGCTCTGCACCAGAGACAAGTGATACATTTGAATTGACTAACCGTTCACTGGAAGTAGATAGTTTACCGACACCTGACATTTCATCAGCCACAGCTACATTACTCTGTACCTTATCCTGTTGCAGTGTCCTGTAGAAAGTCTCACTCTTACGAACTCCTCGATCTGCATGAGAACCATTTTCTTTAACACCATGATCACCATTTATCAACCAAGCTTTGGAAGAACGTGATTGCTCAGGTAGGATACTTTCATCTTTACTTCTACAAGGATTAGTATGTTTGGAGTTTAAAATTGTAGCATTGTCAGCACTAGGGCTTCCTTCACTCTCTCCACTTTTAGAGGAGTGATTCTTAGCCTTCAGAACATCTTCAGTGTCCTCAGCACCCTGAGGCCGAGGAGGAACACCAAGCATGGGCTCCAAAAATGTAGTCCAAATCTTCATCACTTTATTTAACTGTTCAGTTGAACACACTTCTCCACATGAATATTTAATGAGCTGATATATATTCTCGTGAGTGTCACCATCTGGGTAATCAAATTCCAAATTTGGTACAATGGGTCGTCTATTTCCAGCAGCAAAAGCAAGAAGTGCATCATCTTCCTTGCGCTTCTTTTCACTTATCTCCTTGATCTCTGCTAACAAAGCTGTAATACACAAAGCATAGCAAGCAATCTGAGAAAACAAAATATAGTACAATAAAAAATCCAGTTGCACAAGGCAACCATGTCTAGAATGCATATCTGCATCAGTTCGTTCCTTTTCTGAGGTAAAAAAAAAGAGCAAGGATGAAAGCACACACAAAAATTAACTTTTACTAAACATAATACAGTTAAGGTTTTCTGATTTAATACAAAGGATGATATGTTACACATTATGACCTTCATGCAAACAAATTAACCAGGTATCAATTACCCTTGTGCTTTCCAAAATATGAATGCCATAGTAGTCTCATACAGGTATTTATGAAACCAAATGCAAGAATCAACTTACCTTTAATGCCCAGACTCTTACTATCTTGTTGTTTGAAATAAAAACTACGATGGTCCAGTGACTTGTGATAGTTTTTAGAATAAATTTCGGCCCAAACTTTGTTGAAATCAGCACGACACCTAGCCCATTCTTCTTGTTTCTGCTTCAAGCGAGTTAAGATAACTGGTAAAGCAAGCGAAGTATTTTTCCTCAATACATCTATCACATCAAGCCCATGATCACCATATAAACGTTCAATACACCTCAGATTCAGAGCTACAGAGAAGAAAAAGAATCTGATCAGAAGCTAACAAAAATGGATGCACTAATAATACCAAGACATCATTCCTCTTCTAACCTGTTAAGTGTTCCTCAATACAAACGGGGCCAACTGTTTCTATAGAATTGTTGTTTATCTTTTCTAATAATTCTTCCACACGCTTTGTTGCTACATTTGCCGATTCTAACAACATGTCCAGCTCAAACCTGACAACCAAAAGGCCATTAAATCTTGTCAAAGACGGTACTAAATGATTGAAAAATTAACACGGAGGCAATTTTTGTAAAGAAATGGTATATATTGTAACAAATTCATCATGTAATCTTTCTAAAAGAGTAATCTTACGACAGGCAGAAAACCAAAGGAAGAAAATCTCTAACATTTAAAGTTAAAACATCAAGTATAGCATGAACATATGAGCTAAAACAAAGAACCAAAATAAAGTACGAAAATCAAAGGAAAGCTTCAACCTGTCATCTTCACATCGGAACAAGCTTTCTTCATACTGGTTTTTACGCATGTGCTTAAACGAGTAATCTTCACTTCCTGACGTGACAGACACCCAATAATCATTCAGTACTTCAACACCAAGTTCTGTTCTTTGACTTGCTGACTGTATGGGATACTGTCATGAAATAATTATAACAGTCACATGCATCCAGATATTAGTAAAGGGATCAGTTTAGGGATTGTATCAACATTAATGGACAAGTAAAGAGTTACATACATTCTTTGGCAGAAGCCTATAACTAGGTGTACATCGCTCACAATTGGATAAGTCGAGTTCATTAATGGGCTTTGACAGATACTTGTCCTTGCTGGGAAACAAAGTCATTTTATGACTTCCTGTATCTTTATTGTCAAGGGGCCTTTCACGAGTTTCGTCGTCTCTATCTTTAGTTATTTCAGTCCTTTCATGATCCCAATCTCTATCCTTTTCGTTCACTGGTCTGAGTAAATTACCTGCTTGCAAAAGGAAACTGGAATCAGAACTTGGCCAGCAATAACCAGGATGCAATATTTCAAATTCAAAAACACTCTTCTAGGTGGTTCAACTATTTGAAACATGAGTTAAGAACCATTTGAACCACATCAAACTCCGTGCAAGTTGGAATGACAGAATCTTGGTTCAGGTGATATCTCTGTAAGTAAATTCATGTGCTTGTGTGTATGAACGTGCGAGTATGTAATGACATATATTTATACCATGTGTGTCCTATATTGCAGGACATACATATACAACCAAATGTAATATCCTTCAAATACCTTATCAAAGCCCGAAAATGAGAAATCAAACAAATTTGGTCATTACGAAAAAGACAAAGCAAACTAGCTTGTTTCAGAAACCAAAAGATTAACTTGCCAGTTCTATTTTTTCGTTTATTCCATAAAGTGGTGAATGTCAAATCTCATATTAGATAGAAAAGAAGAGGTGATAGTGTATATCATCCTATAAGAAATGACTACTAATCAACTCCTATATATCTACTTTTGGGCATGTACTTCTATCGCGCTCGAAATGAAGTTGTTCGTCAACATGCATTTAGGCTGTTTCAAATACCTCCAGAGCAAACCTCCACTAATACAATTTTCAATTGTGGATAAATCAAGCGGAAGTTAGTGGGCATATAACACCCAGGAATGACAAAGGTAAGAGATAGTATCAACAATAAGGCCATGAACAAGGAGCAGCTCCTGGTAGCCTTTTAGTCGAATCGTATAAGAATTAATCAGGCCTACAACAAAAAAAGAGAAGATTTTGGATATGAATTTGGATGCCTTGATGAGGACAGAAGGATTTGAGGAGGAAATATTGTGACATCTCACAACTGGGTAAGAGTCAAACCTCATATTATAAAGAAAAGAATAGGTGAAGGGTATATAAGCCTATAGGAAATTACAACTAATCAATTCTCAACTAGCTAATTTTGGGCATGTGGTTCTATTAAGCCCAAAACTGGGTTGTTATTGAGCCAGTACCTTGAGCCATTCATTAGCCTTGTATCTTTCAATTCAATCATCTACCTTATGTTTAACAACAAGGACCGGTTTATATCCAACCATTTTCTTTTCTGTTAGAAGGGTAACAAGCTTCCATGTCGCATTGTTTGCTTAATCTTTCATCTCTT
Organism: Erythroxylum dillonii; assembly: GCA_032467995.1. Classification (NCBI taxonomy): domain Eukaryota; kingdom Viridiplantae; phylum Streptophyta; class Magnoliopsida; order Malpighiales; family Erythroxylaceae; genus Erythroxylum; species Erythroxylum dillonii. The sequence goes on along the minus strand of JANKYE010000001.1, from coordinate 3,436,548 downwards.
TAATAAGCCTTCGAACCTTTATAGTAAACATTATAGACTTAGCTACCTTAACATTTTTTTTCCCTCACGAACAACAATCTATGCACTAGTGTTTATACAAGTAATTTAATGCAATATCCAATTGGAGTCTAGGAAGGTGTGAAAGTCACCATACCATTGTCAATCCTCAAAATTTTAACCTTGGCATCAATTTGAGTACCTATCATTTTATGAAGAGTTAATTACATTCGACCCTCCTGCGGTTTGAAAATCTTCAATTCAATACTTATATTTTTAAACATTATCAATTACTCCATGTGAAATTGTTTAGCTATCACACAACCTATTATGTCATATTCCATTAGTTTTCCATCCATTCATATCTCTAGAATGACGTCGTAGTGAAACTTAAGAATCCAATACTACGACGTTTTGGGTAAAGAATAGATAAATAAACAGAATATGACAAATGACGTTGTATGATAACTAAATAATACTATAAGGGTAACTAAATATGAGGATTGAAATGAAAAAAGACTAAACTATAAGAGACCTTGTGTATTGGACCATTTTTATCGAACAGTTAAAGACATAAAAACACTCAATTCTCAGTTTTCATCATGTAAACCCAAGTTAACCTAGTACCACACTGAAGTAACAAAACATATAAAATCTAATAATGAGAGGTTTGAGTAGGCCCAACACATCTCAATGTATAGTCCTAAAAGGAATAACGATCTTATTATTGATCAAAGGATAAATACTTCTTATATTTTTAGCAAATTCACAAGCATCACAAATAAATGCTCAAACTTGTAATGTTAAAAAAATTAGGATAGATCCTTGTAACGCAAAAAAATGTACGTCCTAATTGCTTCCCAAAAACGGTTTTTGTTATGTCAAGGTGTAGAGTATCTCCACCACCTTGTCTAATTACCAATTGTTTTCCCTAATTTTAGATCCTGAATGACATAATGAGTAGGGAAATTTTGAATATTAAAGCCAAGTGCTCTAATTCATGAATAGAAAATTAACATGAAAATTTGGACATATAGAGCAAAAGATGGGTCCATAGAAGGTATACACTTAATAGAACCTATACCCAATACGAGGGTTATAGATCCACTGGCTATACAAATACTATCTAATTCAACTATGGAGAATAGATCAAAAAATTTACGATAGAAACCTATCATATCTCTATTTGCTCCAGAATCTACAACCTAGGAATTATTATAATTATCAATAGTGGCAAGAAAAACATAATTTGCTTCAATAAAATCAGAGGAATGATCTTCCTCCAGGTCTAAATGGCCTGGATTGGGCTGTGGTTGGAACTTGAGTGGGCTTTCTTTAAGTTAAAAAATGGGGACTCTAAGACCTACAGAACAATGTTGGAAGTGGTCTCCAACATAGATTCTTTGACGCTTAAATCAAATACAGGCTTGTAAGTCCATTGATAATGAATGCATGATCTGAGTACCTTGCTTTGGATTTGTGCTCTTCCCTTCATACCACGAACAAGGAACTAGGAAGACCATACACTCTGAGTAATCTAAGAGTGCCAGCTATGATGATTTGAGGATTTGGAGCTCTTATGCTTTATGGGCGTGAAGTATATTTTTGAGTATATCAGGATGCAATTTTGGTTGTAAAGAATCAAGCTAAGGAAAAGGTGCCTAAAGGTTTGTACCTCTTCGAAAAATTCATAATTTTCTCGTTTGGTGCTTCAACAACTTCAAAGAAATATGTTTATGTAACAATCTAAGTCTAAACTAGCTAAATAACAATCCCGTTTCGAGCTTTTATCAAACCACTTGCTTGGAAAGAGTTAGTTCGAAGTTGATTAGTAGTCAGACATGATTACTATTAACAATGGTCATACAATAATAGATCTAATCGAAATTTAAGAAAAAGATAACAAACAAAATCACTTACTTTTACTCACAACATCGGCAAGTAAACCCTCTGCATAACAAATGCTGATTAGATAATGTTGATGATGCTAGATTAATTAGAGAAAAAAAACTCAACCACAGACAGAAAATTACCATTTTTCTCACAGCGTGCGAAAAATTCATTGAAGCCATCAATAAGATCTGGATACCTTCCAAGTAAATCACCAACCTGAGAAAATACAACACGCAATGGTGGTTCAATCCCATCGACTAACTTTCTGAAATTTCATCAGAAGGAAGAGAATCTAACAAGCATTTCAAATTTTGTGCTGAAAGAAGTGGAATTAATTTGTTTCCATGAAATAAAGAAGGAATTTCTAGATTACGCACCAGAAGTAGAGAAATTATTGTCACTCATTGTTACTTAAATAAAGGATCCTACCAAGAATGAAACTCTAACATTCCATGTCTAATTACCACAAGACCATTAAAGGTAAAAGGGTTGTTTTCCTAAAAATCTCCTAGATACTAAAACCCAAAACTCTTGTCCGCATACATTACCCAGATTTTATCACCAAATTAACTCCCAATATCAACAAATGTGTTAACAAGTATAGTATTTCCTTTTGTTAATTTATTTGTTTGCATGAATAGGAAACACAATCACCATACCAAAGACAGCAACTCTGATCGTTTGATAATTTCCTCAGTGTAGAGATGAAGACACCTTAAAAATTCTTGGTAATCTTCAAGCCTATGCAATTTCTCTTTCACTTTCTCACAGAAAGCAAGCTCTTGGCTTACTGCACCTGCCATACCATGAACCTAGCATCAATTTGAGGAAATATATGCACTCAAGGCTCTAAATAACTACATGGGGAAAAACGTGAAACAAGCCTCACAGCCACCGCAACAGGCAGGACCGTCCCCAATACTTTAATTCACTGAGATGGTGAACAGCATTGATCAATTCCATTTATTTCTGTAATGTAAAGTAAGGACAACACAAAACTCACTTTTCAAAGAATTTTTATCATCATAAAGAGATGATGCAGGGTGCATTCCAAAATTTTCATCTCCATCCCTGCCGTGATAATCAGCAGTGTGAGCAGACTTCTGTTTGTGAGAAAGTCGTTGCATGTCGAAGCCTCGATTGTCATCATGCTCATAATCTCTGTCACTATGTTCTCTCCAATCATCTCTTCTATCCCTTTCCCTCTCACCATGTCTCCTCTGCTCTTTTTCTGACCTCTTTATAACTCTATCATGATCTGAATCGGGACGATCAACACTATAGTCACGATCGGCAGGGGACATTGTAGTTCTTTCCTTCTGACAATTAATGAGGAAATACTACATAAGCCTGTTGATCAATATGAAATTAGAAGCAGCTGAAAAGAAAGGAAAAACCTTGTCAACATGCATCTGACGCATTGTGGGCATTGGGGAGCTCCTATCACGGTAAATAAAATTCCTACCAGATGAAGCATAATGAGTTGAGGCTGTGGCTGAAGAATCAGGAAGAAAATGTGTGAACTCTTTTAGAAGATCGTCATGGCCTTGGAAAAGTGCAGAAACCTGCAACAGGGAGCAAGTCAACTTCAAACGCAGTTGTCCAAGAAGTAAATGTCTACAGATACTAAGAAACAGAAGCCAGAAGTAACTAATCAGAGCAGTAGGTTGTGAGAAGATTCCATGTAAATACCTCCTTGTAAACCTCAGTGATAGACTTATTTTCCTTTCTGTACATGTTCAAAATGTCTAAAAATGATTTATAAACGTGATCATCACCTTGAAACCTAGTCTGGAAAAGACAATTCAAATGTCAAATCATGGAAAATGAAATTGAAGTAAATCTATAACTCAGATACAAAATAGTGGTTCAACCTTAATTTTGTTCACAAAATTAATTGCTTCTTCAAATTCAACAGGCTTTTTCTGCAGAGGCTCTTCATCCTCTGGAGGGAGAGTGATCTCATATCCCTTTGGTAAGAAGGTATTGAAACCCAGAATTAGGCTGCGATGCCCTTTAAACAAGTCTTTCACCCTTGCTATGACACCAGCAGTGTCAATTCTGTGACCAAGATAACAGAGGTAAGTTTCATCAAAAAGTGTTTTGCTTCCCGAATTCACATAAAAAATGAAAACAGTTACCACTGTAATCAAATTTGGATACAAACCTTTGGGCTTTGAAATCCTTCATGACTTCCAGAAAGTCATCATATTTCTCCCTTTTGTCTTGAAATATGTCTTTCACAGCCTTAAGATAGGACAAGGCATCATTTGTTGTAAGTTTCTGCGCACTTGTTCCTCCCCCTGCTCCCCCCGTCATTTGTGCTTGGCCCAAACTTCATTACAAACAAAGAACATTACAAGATAAATAATAATATATTTTCCAAAAAAAACATAATTTAAAGAAAAAGAGCAAAAACAAGTTAAGGACAAACATTGTCAACTAATACCCAGCTCAAGTGAAGCCTTGTCCTTTGTAGTATCCTTTTACATGCATCTATTTTAACATTTATTAATTTCAAAAAAAAGATCAGTAGCATTGTTGGTACTAAAGGTTTCTTAAAGGTCCTTCAAAAACAAATCAAATTCTATTGAGCATGACAACCGTGCATATTCGATCTTCCCTCACAGGTCAAACATGGCAGAGATATCTCAAAATTTGACAGATACATTAAACAAAATAATAAAAACCACTAATTAAATTATCAGAAGCACTTGAACGGTTAACAGATAGTAAGAACGGTGACTAGAACATCCTGACGTGAGTTAATGCACGTTAACTTCAATAATCAAACAAACATTAAGACTATAAGTTAGATGACCAGTGAATCGGCTAAAAGGCGGAATTGAGAATCATGAGAGAAGATATGAAGAAATTTGAATATCTTACCTTTCCAGTGAATCGGCTAAAAGGCGGAATTGAGAATCATGAGAGAAGATATGAAGAAATTTGAATATCTTACCTTTCTCCTTTAGAAGAAAGCACAGGCTTTTTAACTTGAGAGGCCATATACACATCGTCTCTTGACCTCTTCATATTCATAACGAAAGCCAAAACGACCTACAAGACAGAAACAAAAAAAAAAAAAAAAATCGACACTTTCTCTCCCTCTCTCTATATCTTCAACGGTGAAAATATCACGCTTCACGAACTCCAAATTTAAGCCCCAAGATAAGAACCTGAAATCAATAATACCGCCCCATTTAAACATAAGCAAGAAACACACCAAGCAGATCTACAAGATACAAACTTCAAAACCTAGAAACCAAGAATTCAAACCCAAAAACTAATCCAACTCTAAGCAGACAGATCAACCAGGAAACAGGAAAAATTCCCACAAAAACCTTTTTTCAACTTTTCTAACCAAGTAAATTGCATTACTTGAAACAGAAGCAAAGCTTGAGAATTTTCATCAATCAGGTTAGAAAAAGATAAACAAAGCAGATAAAATCGAAATTTTACGGACAGAAAAACAGGTAGAGATCATTCTGTACAGGATGAATTACCAAACCAAAATTCAAGCAAAAAAGAAAAAAAAAGACATAAAACTTTCCAAATGGAGATGTAGAATCATGAGAACTTGTAAACAACCTTGTGATGGTGATAAATGGAGCAGTCTTTCAATGGAGTTTGTAGTCTAATAGAAACAGAGGGATAATAGAGGAGGATGATACAATTTTATTAATATGCGGTCGTCTTGTTGTTGATGTAAGAAGAACGAGATTAAAACACCAACTCAAAGTCACAGACACTAAAATGAAGAGTGGAAAAAGCAATTAAGACGGCTGTTAGGCGGTCATCTTCTGGATTTGTTACCGGCTATAGGCAGTGAATTTCGTTCCTTTTGCTTACAAAATTAGGTCCCTTTCTTTCTACTGGGTGAGGAGGATCTTATTAAGAAGGGCTTGGAGATAGGATCATACGATAAATTGGTGGAGATGATGCACAATTTAATTTTATATGGAACTTTCTTAGTCTGAAATAGATTTATGTTCTGTATAAGCTTCTTGGTGATTTTAGGGATTGGAGAAGTTTGGGAAATTTGTTGGGTTTGTACCGGAGATTGAATTGCTAATTTTCCAAAAGATGATTATTTTGATTTTGCTTACAATCTAAATTTCAAACAGTTGAGACGAGAGAATGAATTAGCTGATAATGTTGGATAGTTGAAGAACAAAATTTGAGCTGGGGGTGATAATTTTGGAATCCAGATCTCTTGCTCAATATTATGGTGTCTTATTGTGTCCAATAAATCTTAGCCGTTTATTTATGTAGGTCCCGCATTGAACCCACGTAGGGTCCACAAAATAAATAGTTGAGATTTCATGAGACAGAATAAGACAAAGTAAAATTGGACAGAAGATCTGGTCTCATAATTTTAAGCTGGAGGTGATAATGAGCTGGCCCAACTCTTGTTTGTTGGAGCCCAGACCTAGCCCCAGTCTATATTCAATTTGTTGTCTCGGGCCTCAGTCCAACCAGACTTTGCTCGGCTAAAACCTTTTTGAGCTGTAAGTATAAAACGACGCCGTTTTGTTTAAAAGGGTTGAACATCAGGTCAAAATAGCCCAAACATGAGCCCAATTTAAAATGTCGTTTTGTTTAAAAGAATTGAACACCGAATCTAAGTAGCCCGATCATGAGCCCAATTTGAGCAATATCTAATGCTGAGCAGCTAAGTCTTGGGTTGGGTCACTAAGTTGGAACCTAAGCCCAAAGGCCATTCTTGGGGAAAGTATTACTTGAATTATGTTATACACGTTAGGTAAATGGAGATCTGAAGCCTCAAAAGTGTATGAGTTCTGGGCCTGTTACCGATAGCTTTTTGGACCTCTAGCACTACCTAGATACATGCCCATCAACTCTTCCTCCGTTTCCTGCGACCTCTTTTTAACTCTACACGTATTATTCTATTAAAATTAGACATTAATATAATAAAATTATCAACACATATTAAACTTCTTTTTTATGAAATAAATAATTGATCTGATTAACTAAAAGTATAAAGATAAATGAGGACTTGTTTATTTCAACTTTTATTTTTTGGTTTTCTATTTTTATTTTTAAATTTAGTAAAAGAAGATGTTTGCTTGAGCTTTTGGCTTTTGTTTTCGTTTTATTATTTTCAATTTTCATAACTTATAAAAATTATTTAAAAAGTGGTTTTTGTTTTATGTTTCAATTTTCCATAATTTGTTTACTATCAGTTAAATATATATTATTTAATTAGTTAATTTTAATTATTAATAAGAATTATAAACAATTTAACTTAATTAATTTTTTAATTTAATTTAAATCTGTAATTAAATAAAATAATT
>JANKYE010000001.1:3406753-3417426 GCA_032467995.1 Erythroxylum dillonii | reverse complement strand
GGGATCGTCGCGGCAGGATATTTGGGCTAGGTTCGTATGGGAACACATGTTATTCCCAATCTTCCATGTCCAGTACAATAGCGTCCACTAGGCCATCGAACAACAATGAAGTGATCGATCTTCGGGCCACAGTACAAACATTAATAGACATGATAGCTCAATTGGAAGAGGACCAGACAGGCCGAGCGGAACAACTAATGCGGGAGCAGGAGCAACGGATCAAGGAGCAGATGGAGCTACGGATGAGTGAGCAGATGGCAAAGATGAGAGAAGAGATGATGGCTCAATTGAGACCACCGTTGGGACAGTCGAAGGAAAGTTCTACAGAGGACCACCCGCGATCACCACAACCTTAGATACTCAAACTCATTAGTTTAAAATACACACATAACAATTTATGTACACTTTGAGGTGTTTATTACCAATTTTATAACAGTTGACATTTTTTAAATTTTGTATTTCTAATCTAATTTTCTTATTACACAAATATCTACAAATATGCAACTTAAGTTCGTATGCACAAATAAGGGAACTCTTGAGAATATTTATTTAGCGGCCAACAACATTTAGTTAATAGGTTTTGATAATACCGACGGATTGAGGAATCCGTCGGTACAAAAACCAGAATTATACATGTCGACGGACAATAAACCGTCGGTATATGATGGTCATTTCTGACGGAATACATTGCGGTCGTTAACATTCCCTGAATGTACCGATGGTTATTCCATCCGTAAATGAAACCGACGGAATATAACCGTCGGTGAAATCGACATTTCACTGACGATATTGTTCATTCATGTCCGTCGCAACATAAGAACAACGGATACAATTCCATCGGTGTTCCGTTGATAATATACCGACGATTTATGGACCGTCGGTATATAATAGCGATAGCCTATTTACTTTCGTCCCATACCGTCGGTAAGGCAAAATTCCGACGGAAATGTGTAATTGACCGACGGAATATTCCGTCGACAATAGTCATTTTTCTTGTAGTGTTAATTGATGATATAAAGTTAAAATTATTTTAATCGAGTCAATAAAATCGCAAAAAGTATACATATTTACCGACAGAATATATAATACCGTCGGTAAATGAATCTACTTTATTGACGGTATTAGCGTTTCTGTCAGTAAAATACAATAATATCCCAACAATATTTTATATTCTGTCAGTAATTAGAAGTAAGAAATTACCAAATCCGATTTCATGATCTTGTGATAAATGCATAATTTCGAATTGTCTACCAGAGAACCATTAACCTAAAAAGCTGAAAATGTTCGTCGCACAGCAATTAAGATACAAACATGTTGAATTTATTATTTTTATTATTTTAAATAATTATTAATTGCACAAAATAATATTTTAAAATTAAAGAATATTAATTATTTAAATATAATTTATCACATTTTTTTGGTGAGATCTTTAATACTTAAATTTTTTATATATATTGAAACAACTCATTCAAAAAATTTTCTTGACCTTTTTATTCCTAATTCTTCTAATTGATGTATTATATAATCTTTCTTAAAATTTTAATTTAGTCTTTTTAACGTTATCTATGATACCGCATTATATCTTAATGTTTTTAAAATAGTACTAGTAACACTCTCAATTCTAAATAAAGATTTTTACAAATTTTAGTATACGAGTCATATTTAGTTTTCATATCACAATTAAACAATTTAAATTTTGAAATATTGATGTCATCTTTAAAATAATTTATTTAAATATTAATTAAAAGTGTACTTTTTACTTTAATATCTTGTCAAAAGTTTTAAATAAGTTCTTATTGCTATCTTGATTACCATTTTTAAGGTACAATAAATACTATTTTGATATTGTAAAAGCATAATAAATAATATTTTAATGACATTAGAATGTAAAATAGTATTAGAAATAAAGGTAAATTATTATTATTATTATACAAAGGAAAGAAAATACTAAAACATTACATGATAAGTCGCGGGAAACAAATCCCGACCATATCCTCTAAGAGGAGTGGGAGGCATCCTATAGGTGTAATGGTGAGAATGGAAGTACCAAGCCCAAAATTGATGCCTGAGGAGGCGAGCCGGTTTGCACAATGGTTGCCCTTCCTGTAGATATGTTGGGTTTTTACAACCCAATTTCGTGCGAGCAACTCGTTAATCCCCATGACAAGGGGGTTGTGTGACATCATTCGTTTAATGTAGGAGGATAGGATGTTGGCTGCCACGAGGGAGTTCATCTCAAGTTCAATCCGACGGTATCCAAGTTCCCAATCATGTTGTAAACTAGTGAGAATTCCCCAAAGTTTCGTGAAGGTAGGAGAGCACCTGCCAATATTCTACACAAACCCGCTAAGCCACGCACCTGTACTGTCGTGGACAAGGCCACCTACGATTGCTAAAGAGGATGTGTTGTGGCATGCTTCGTCTATATTCAGTTTAACCCAACCAAGAGGAAGTTTAGACCAGCCGAAGAGGTGTGTCTGTCTAAGTTGAGGACCCATAAGAGCTCGACCTTGCCACATTACGCCTTGTAGAGCTGGTGAACATACTCTAAGACATAATGAGTAGGGGACTCCAGCCGAGAGAAGTGGCCTTCAAAAATTAATTTGTTTCTCCAGGTCCACAGGAACCAGCAAGTAACCCCAAATATGATAGACCAATCGAAGCCAGCTATCAATTGGTGGTGATAGATGTTCTTAGCCAACCATTCCTGGGAGGACAGAGTATAAAAATCATTGGGGACAATGTACGGGAGAAAAGTGCTCCACATTCTGCGAGCAAGGGCGCAGTCGCGGGTGATATGCAAAGTAGATTCTTCAGCTTGACAATGATGACAAGCATTGTTGGTAGTGAGATGTTGTCGAACACGTTGTTGGTTAGTAGGAAGGCGATCGTGCGTCAGAAGCCAAAGGAATGTGCAGATACGTAGGGGTCCACGTCATTTCCAAATGTCGCTCCAGAGGTTGTCTGAATATGGTATTGGAAGGTCTATGATCATGTCATAAGTCGAAGCGGTGGTAAATTGATCAGATTCAGAAGGGCTCCAGATTAACTTATCAAGGCTGAAGTGGGGTTGAGGGGGCAAAATCCCTGCTATGTGTAAGCAGATCGAATGAGGTAGGAGGGTTTGGAAAGCTTCCCACCTCCATGCTCCTGAAGTGTCGACAAAGTGTTGGAGTGTGAGGTCTAGGTTCGAGCGAGGAATTGAGTCAAACGTATGAGAGATAAGTGGTCCTAGATTCGCCACCCACGGGTCGAGCCAGAAACGCGTCTTAGTTCCATCACAGATGACCCATTTCAATCTTTTGAGCATATAGGGCCAGGTTGCTTTGATACTCCTCCATACCATCGATGCTCCCATGCCCTCCAGCAGGATAGGGATAGAGGTAACGTCAAAGTTGTATTTTGCCAAAAGGACTTGGACCTATAATAAAGTGGGCTTGGAGACCAAGGCCCATCCTAATTTTTCTAAGAGGGCATCATTGGTTTCTCGTATTTTTTGGATGCCCAGTCCCCCTAGCTCTTTAGGTCTACAGACGTTATCCCAATTAACCAGGTGCATTTTCCTCGATCTGTTGGAAGAGCCTCATACAATCTGTATCATTAGTTTTTCTAAAGCATCACACAGTCCATGACGAAGACGTACCATCTGCATTATATATGTGGGAAGGGCTCAGATGACAGTTTGAGTCAGGATGATTCTTCTTGCAAAAGACAAAAGGTTGGCTAACCACCATGAAAGGCACTGTTGGACTTTGTCGAGGACATGTTGGTAAATTCATTTGTTAACTTTTTCATGAAGGAGAGGCACGCCAAGGTATCGTCCGAGGTCATTAGTCAACTGAAAATCTAGTTCCCTACTTAAATATCTCACCATCAAATGTTGAATGTTCTTGGTGAAAAAGCATCAAGATTTTCCTTGGCTTACCTGCTAGCCTGAGGCTGCGCAAAAAATGCTCAAAATGTCTTGAATTATGTGAACTTGATCAACAGAGGCTTCAGAGAATAAAAGGAGATCATCAGCGAAGAATAAATGGGATAAAGCCGGATCCTGCCTACTAAGTTTGATGGGCTTCCACATACCCTGAGAGATAGAGTGAGTTATTAAGTAACCCAATCTTTCCATACAAAATGGTAGTGGGATAACGGGTCTCCCTGGTGGATACCACGGGAAGGCTGAAAAGATTCGCCTAGCTCTCCATTCCAATTGACTTGTATCGAGATTGAGGAGACACACTTCATGATGAGATGAATCAAAGAAGCCAGAAGTCCAATGTTTGTGAGAGTGTCATTGAGGAACTCCCAGGAAAGCCTATCATAAGCTTTCTCGAGATCTACTTTTATTGCCAACATGTCGTCGTGCCTGACTTCTGCCGCATGGTCTGAATGACCTCTTGGGCAATAATAATATTGTCTGTAATCAATCGCTTAGGCACAAAGCTGCATTAAGTAGGAGCTATAAGGTTATCTAGGTGAAGTTTAAGGCGATTCACGATAATCTTCTTAATTGCCTTGTAAAGCACTGAAGATAAAGCTATAGGCCGAAAGTTAGTGATAGACAAAGGGGAGGGGGTTTTGAGAATCAGGACCATAATCGTACGATTCAACTCATCTTTCTATAAATCATGGTTAAAAATTTGCTGAATAAAGAGAGACACAGAGGGCCCTACGACCTCCCATTGAGATTGATGAAAGAGAGCTGGAAAGTCGTCAAAGCCCGGAGCTTTATTGGGAGCCATGTCAAAGAAAGTCGTCTTAACCTCTTCCGAATTGATTGGATTTGTCATATCCGTGATTGCATGGTGGGATAGAGGAAGGAAATGGCCTTTGATAGGAAGTGTTGGAGTAGTGGTGTGATCGGATGTGTAAAGGTTTTGCAGGAAGTGTTTTGCTATCCTGTGGATGCAAGTGGGGTCCAAAGTGATGCAACCATTTTCATCCTTCAGAGTGGTACCGGTCACCCTCTGCCATCTGTCTTTGGTGATGGTGTGGTAATATTTGGTATTTCTGTCTCCTTAGCCTAACTATTAACTGCGCGAGCATTGATGCCAATAGAGCTCTTCTTAGCAGAGAACTTGTTCTAGCTCCGTACGTAAATAAGCTTCAAGATCTCGGAGGGAATCCGTAGGAGTATCTTCCACTACCTTTTGGATGCCTTGTAGCCGAGCCATGAGCCTTTTTTGCGATGAAAAATATTTCCGAAGCAATTTTGGTTCCACTTGTGGAGTTTCACTGAGGTCTCGAGGATATTGGTAATGTCAATAGTCCATCTGTCTACTACAATGCGGGTAAAGTTGTTGTTCGTCAACCAAGCCGAAAGGAATTTAAACAGCTGGGGGCTTGGTGTTTGGGGGGTTCTAAGAGGAAGGGTGATCAAGAGTAGTCTGTGGTTGGATTTGAGGAAAAGTAAGTGGGTCACAATAGTAGGTTGGAAAGCCGACTGTCAGGAATTGGAGCAAAGAACATGATCTAAAGGACCCAGGACTTGTCCTCTTCTCCATGTGAACCGTGGTCTTATATATCCAAGGTCGTGAAGATTGCAGTCATGGACACACTGCCTAAAAGGCCTATTAATAACCGAAAGGAGCCAGGAGCCTCCACTTTTGTCTTGTTGATCCAATTTGGTGTTAAAGTCTCCTCCCAAGATCCAAGGCTTAGTGGTGGCTTGAGCAATAGAACGTAAATTGTTCCATAAAAAGTGTTGTAGAGAGTAATGAGGGCTGACGTAAATGGCTGTGAGGTTGAAGGACCGTTGATGCCACACAATGTTGGCATGAATGAATTGTCGATGGGCTAAGAAAATTCGAACCTCCACATCAGTATTCCAAAGCATCCATATCCCTCCCCAGAATCTTTCAACTTCCACTCGGAAGGATTTGGAGAACCCTAAGCTTCGGATAACCTTCATAGACCTAGTGTCACTAATCTGCGGTTCAATCAAGACAACTAGAAAAGGGTAGTGGATGCGGATATAATTTTTAAGGATGGGCTTAAAGGATTTGCCTCCCGCCCTTATGCATTTTAGATGAGTAAAGACATGGATAAAGAGATTAAAAGCATGCTCCAATTACGCTGGGTGATTTCCATTTCCTCCAACTTCATTTATTAATTTTTATGAATATTGAAGTGCAAATTACATATTTACTCTATATCTATGCAATCGATCCTTATTTGCAATCACATGAACAAAGGAAGGACTTGCCCATTTTACGATCAAAGCTGAGGACGGCTTATCGGAATTCAATGCAATTGTAGCGCTACGGATCTCTCCATCAACATTCAATACATTGTCAGGCTGAGCTGCAACAGTTTAGAAATTGCAACCACTGAATGTTTCAGGATTCAGGACTGAGGATGTCAAGTCACTGTCACGGTTCTTCAAACAAAATCATGATTATTCATGTAGCATTTCTTTGGTGTTGTCGCTCTTATGACAAGACTGAACTTATACTATCTTGTTACCGGGTGTACTCTTGATAGTAACAGTAAACTCCAGATCCACTGCCATTGATAGGGAAATCTCATAGCACATGTCAAATGGCAATAACTCATGGATTACTAGCAGACATGGACAATGGATCAAATGGTCCTTGCTAGTCATTCACGTGGAGACTCTGTAGACTTTGAAATGACATGAATTTGGTTGAGGAAACTAAGAGAATGTCTTTTGCGGACATACCTCAGTAACATGGTTGAACTTCCCAATAGGCGAGTAAATAAAAGCTGGCCTTCTTATTCTCATCTCTCACATGATAATGCCGTGTAAGAAGGGAATACACACATGGGAAGAAAAGAAGTTCGATGGTTTTGGTCACAATTCGTTTGTCATCCTCCATGTGAAAGGTCAAACAAATTGGAAGGAGAGTGCTTGGTGATAAAGTTTGCGTCTTAGTCGAACAACACAGATATGGCCTATTGGCCCCATTTTGTCTGCACCTGTATGTCTTCTCCTTATCCAGCTTTCTCAATCTTCAACTTCTATTGCCCCATATCATAAAACAAGTCATGGCAATGTTTTTTTAAAAATAAATGAATCTATCTCAATCTTCCCTGGACAGACAATCCAGAGACCAGAACTGAGTTCCAAGTTCTTGGCAAAAAAGAGTTTCCCTACATTTATAGAACTATATTTTATACTTTTGTAGTTGGATGAATTTTGTTCCCTCCTCTTAAAACTGCAATTGATAAAAAGTAATATCATCCTACTAATGTTCCTGCATAGGACCTGAAATTGAATAGAGCCAAAGCTTTGTGATTCTATTTTACTGTTAGAAATCATGGAAAGCACCAAATGTCCTCTATTTATGAAGTGCAAAAACAGAAAAGGAGCACGATTTCCCTTTGAATGTTTTCTAGTGCTACGAACAATTTCTAGATCATCATCATTGAACAGTAGTGATTAGAAAGTTTTTTAAATTTTAATTTCTTTTGTATTAATAGAAAAGAACGAGACCGATTACAGAACAAGACGAGGAAAACAGATCCCCGATTGATCCTCTAGGAGGAGCTTGTGACACCCTATAAGTGTAGTATCAAAATAAATGACCCCAACATCAAAATGTGCTGCAGAGGTAGCCAGCCAATCAACACATTTATTACTCTCGCGGAAGATATGTCGGTGAACAACGGTCCAATTACGAGTAAATAACTCATGGATACCTAATACGATGAGGTTGAGAGCCATCGAGCGATTGTCCGAAAAAGAGATAAGTTTGCTCACTGTGAGAGAATCCACCTCTAGTTCCACTCGACGTAGTCCCAGAGTCCATGCGAGGAAGAGCCTGGTAAATACTCCCCAAAGTTTCGCTGTCTTTGATGAGCACCAACCTAAGTTCTTGACGAATCTACCAAGCCAATTACCTTCACTATTCCGGATAAGCCCATCCGCCGTGGCTAAGGATTGGGAGCAATTATAAGCCCCATTTGTATTTAATTGGGTGGGTTTACTCCACCCGAGGAGTTTCAAACTTGCAGTACCGACGAATGTTTTCCATCTCTTGTCGAACTCCAACTAGAAAAATGTGGTTTCAGCCCATCAAACTATACCTAATGAAGACAAATGGGATTTTTGTTTACTTTCTTTTCATTGAGATAATGAGTCAGATCTTTTGGGAGGGGTCTATTGCCTACGGAGGGGTCTATTGCCTATCTTTCCATTTGCTTTCCATGTCCTTTACTACGTGTACATTCTACCATGTTGGGCTTGAGCAGTATCAGTTTTTGTTACGATCGTCACATGTGTTCCATTCAATCATCGTAATAACATGCTTTATCACTTCTCGTGAGGCAAGGTGGAGTTTCTTCCATTATGAGATACTAGCATTAGCATAGGGTCAAGTAGGCTTCTGTTAGCTAATTGGAACATAATAAGCGGACATGTCTAGCCACTTAATGTTCAACTTATGACTAGTTGACTTGTTTTCCAGCTTAAATCAACATCAGTAATTGCTTTTGTTTCTTACCTTGGACTTGGTCTGGTGATATCTAGGGCTTCCAACTTTTATGAGATGAAACAAAATGGTTTTGGACAGGTATAGTATTATAAGATTTAGTCCAATATCTCCACGATCCGAAGAGAAAACTCAGTCTTGTTTCTCTGACTTGTATGACTGTTCAGGCTGATGATGCTAGGGATGTTAAACTTACACGCCTCCAAGTTAGAATTTGGTAGGCATTCGATATCAGGTTTGCTGGGGACTTAATAATGTTGCTTTAAATTGTCTCTAAACCAGTTGTTATGGTTTGGTTTAACTAATAATTGCAGGCTGGCATGCTCTAAATGGTGGATTATTATATTAATAAATATATCCTGGATGCCAGTAGCCGAGTATATATTGCTTAATCCACTCTGAGAGCTATACCATCTTTGTATATTCTTGGTCGGTGAATATTCTTTCTGCCATTTAATGTCCTAAATCCACAGAAAATAGAAAAATAAAGTAAAAAAAGTATGCAATCGAAGAAACTACTTAAGCCTACGTACAGTATTTGATCAATTTATAGTTCTGGTGTATAATGATTTTCCAGTTATCTACACCATATATAACTATACATTAAATCTGATTCCCCTCCAATGCTGAACTGTTCTAATAGAATTCGATCTCGATGGTTTGCTAATTTCTTTGTTATTTATTTTCCTCAAGTGGGCACATAGAAAAGGCAAAGTATAGCAAAGTTTCCTTAACTTCTTGTGTTTTTGGTTTAAAGAAGGCATTAAAGATTGAGGAATTAGCTGCTTAAACAGCAGACAAGAAGCCATGCCTGACATTAGAACAATTCATGCACGAAAGATTTTCTTTACCTACCTTATGATATTGGCCTCATCTTAAAAGATAAGAGAAAATAGTTGCATCATCCATCTAGCTCAAACAGTTTCACAATCTATATATGGTTAGCCTGAAAGTAAGATTCCATACTTACTGAAGCAGCACAGAAGGCAAAACAAGAGAAACAAGCTGGTGAATTTGGCAAGTCCTCTCTGCAGAGCTTTTCAGTTATTTCACTGCCCCTACCTTGTCTTTATTCTACATAAGCTACTTATATTCCTGAGTCGGAATCATCAAAACTCAAAATAGTTTTACAGTTGCACCAACTCAAAAACTATTATTATTGTATCTGCCCAAAAAAAAAAGGAGGGCCTTAAACCGGTACGATGGCCGCAATCTGACAGTAACAGTACACTCCCAAATGAAGGCCAAAACCGTTCATCATTAAATCACAGGTGTAGTCACGTGAATGGAGTCTCTTTTAACTGATATTCTAGCACCATCTTCACCCAAATGTGGAAAGTAACCACTTAAGCTTTCATCCGAGTTCACCCTCTTCATTTCTCAGTAAAACTATTGCTTTTAATTGGATTCACGGGGTGGCATCTTTGCTCTTTTTGACCTGGTTAAAGGATTTCTTCGAGCTACTCCAGGTGAAAAAGGTCGAGATGCTGTAATTGTGCAATTTAGCTTTGGTAGGTGTGTGTGAACAGGGTGTTGACTAGTTACAACTGGAGGGTCAGTCTAACAATCATCTTGATCACCACATGCATCACATTCTACACCGTGTAGAATGGGTGGTATTGAGACAGTTGTTATGCTACAATAACTTATCTCCTAAATTAGTCTATTTATCATTTTTAATACTTCATAATATTAAATTTTCACAAAAATCAGATAATAATTTATATTTATACTTATATTAAAAAATTTTAATATCATAATTTAAAAAAAATGCACAAGTAAGTTTTGCTACTTACCAAGTTTTAGTTGGAAAGAAGAAGAACTTTAAGGTCTTACTACAATTAAGTAACACGATCCCATAGTTGTGATTTGTACCATATTGATTTTTTTGAATATGGGCAAAGTGTAAAATTTATTATTAAGAATTGGGTTTAGGTCAACTATTATCCAAATAACTAAAACTAGTTGTTTGGATAGCTGATCCTTACCACTTATAAATCCTTTAACATTTTCCTATCTAGACAACATGAGACTCTTTAACACTCCCTTTTAAGTGCAACTAGAACTGGACATCTAATTGTCACTTGAAATATACGCAGTGATAATTGAATTGAGTAAATTGAAAAATTAATAATCCAACCTAACTCTGATACATATCGACTTTAAAAGTAGAGCATCTTCTACGCTTCTCCCCAGGCCCAATAATGTCCTAAACAATCATCTTCA
>JANKYE010000001.1:3368166-3378623 GCA_032467995.1 Erythroxylum dillonii | reverse complement strand
TGATGATAAGGAGGAGGAACATATGATATAAGAATCATGATGATTTGGAAGAATGGTAGTTAAGGAAGAGGAGGAGGATATGTTGTGACGCTCCCAAAAATTCTTAAGCCATAATTATCCAAATCATTCCCGAAGTATAATATTAATTATTAAAATCATCATTAACTCCAAAAGAGATATGTTCATCACATACAAAGTATTTTGTATAACATAACTACTTGAACTATCACATAAAAAAAATATACACTCACACAACTTTACTCAAGTAATCTACTGGCTCCACCTAATTTCCACTCTACCAATCATGTACACTGGCAGGGGGTAAGCTGCCTATTCAGTAAGTACAACTGACCGTACCCTTAAAATCAAATAACTCAATATATATATTTATATTAAACTTAGTCAAGAGATTAAATGTTCATATAATACGAAGATACACAACTTTACTCAGTCTATCTAAACAATTATCAAACATCTAAAAAATTTTCCAAACAATAATTAACATAAATATTAATTTATAGCTGTCATTTTCTTTTCTCATAATTAACTGAATTGTCTAACCCTGCTTAACGTAGTAGGCTTACATTCATACAATTCTTATTATGTATGTCCAAAATAATGAAATTGTTATAAATTTTTTTAAAAATAATTCTTTATAATCTTCTTCAAAAATGTTAGTTTTTTTATAAGTATATTCATTTTCAAATTTTTATATTTTTACTTTCATACGTTCACTAAAGATACGTAGTATTGTGAGGTACAATACTCTAATGTTGTCACCTACCAAATTGACTTTTGAAAACCAATACAAACTTTGTAAATTATCAACATTCTCTCGAATAATTTTAGGTCCAATTAAACTTCAATTATTCAAAGTCTCTCAAAAGTCTGACTGAGGTTATATTGTTATAGATGCTCGATAGCAATGAGAACCTTTTGAATTCTACTCCTTCAATGGGCTACAAACTGGTGAAGTCAATACTGTTATCACTTGTCAAGGGTGAGATTCTTCAAATTAAGTAAAATTGGAAGAATGATCAATTGTTGAAGAAGTTCTAATCACGAAACAAAATAACACTCAAATGTAAGTTCTAATCACGAAACAAAATAATACTCAAATGTATAAAACTGAGGATTTGAGGAAATTGATTATAATGTTCATCTTAATTTCTTACTCGTCATAATGTCTTACTAAGTGGAAACGTAATTAAATGTATAAATATCGACATATAACACCTCAATTTCTCAACCTCTCTTAGTACCCTGGTACTACTCCAGTATTTAGGCATCAGCGCATGATATCCCCAAGACTTAAGATATCCCGGTATCAGTCTGGTACCTAGCCATTGACACATGACATCCTTGGGGCTTAGAATGGCCCGATATCTACTCCACGGATAGATACCTAGCTGTCACTTACTCATCTCTAAGCAACCTATCAATCTATTACTATCGAATGTAGCCTATCCTAGGTAAGTCGCCAATTCTTGATTTTCACTCATTATTTACAACATATTACCAGTCAATCTCCATTTAATTAACACATTTTTTATCAAATTAACAAGCAATACACCTTGCAAAACGTAACAAAATATAAAAGTGAAACACCTTGTACTTCATTAATTATTTATGAAAAAATAAAAAATTCATGTATGTAACTTTAATCATTAATTTAATTAATCATTAATTCAAAATATGATTTGCTATAAATAATTTATTAATAACAAAACAGAACATTATTATAAGAGTACAGTCTAAGGTTATCCTTACCTCAATTTCATATTCAACTAATTGATAGCCTGAATTATTCCTTAATTGGACCTTTAGATCTAGAAATTGCAAAATTTTACTAGACTATTATAAGAAAATTTCCAACCCAATTACACTTAATAATCCAATATTGTTTTCTTTTCCTCTTTATTCTTAATTATAAAAATAATATCCTTACTTACCTAACCACCATTATTACTAAAATAACCTTAAACTAATTTAAAGTCATATTTTACCCCCATTTATTTCAAATAATATAAAAAATGCTCTTCTTGGACATAAATTCCAGATTTAGCCTCCATTATTTGCATTTCCTATTTTGCCCCTTCATGCAACTTAAAATTTATCAAAACTGTCTTCTTCTTCACCCTCTCCTCTTCTCCTATCTCCTCTTCTTTTCTCATTTTCTAGCCACTTTTTCTCCATTATTTCATCTCTTTCCATGACTTCAACTTGTCTCAAACAAACACAACATGTAATCTAACTATAAACTAGTGTAGTATGATCAAAAATTACAAAAAATAGCAGTTGTAATTTTTACCTATATTTTAAGAGATTTTTGGATTGTTAACCTCCACAACTTCCTCTTAATTTTTTGTAAAATAAATACAATGAACATATGAGAGAAGTGTCACATGCAGGAGAAAGAAGGGTGCTCTAGACACTTAACCAGTTGGGAAAATGGAGAAGAAGAGCTGATTTTCATGAGTCTTCATTTTTTTAGCTGATATGTTCCATTTAAAGCCCTACGTTTAATGGTTTTATGGGTTGGGCTGCTAGATTGCTCTTATTTGCTTTGCGAGCTTTACATACATGAAGTTGAGATGTTGAAGTGAGCTTAGAGAGCATGCTCTGGACTCACCCAAAGAGATCAGAGGGATTATAATGAATGGTATAAAGTCTTCAAAATAAAATGAGGTGCGTGGTTGACTTTTGTGGCTCTGTGAATGTGGAGTTACTTGCTTTTGTTTACTTAACTAAGGATTTAAAGTTTAAAGCCTGAAGGGCAATAAATCATTGGGCTCTCCTTCTCATGGAATGAATTTAGCCTATCTAAAGATATTAAATATTGATATGTCAGCGTTGACGTGACATTTAATTGACAAAATGTTAATCTTATCAAAATTTCCGTGCATTTAGTGTATATTAAATGTCTTTAAAACAATATAGTTCAAATTGGATGATTTGAAATGTTAAGATTCAAATTGTATTATGATGAAAATGTTTTGGATTGAAATGCCCTTTTTATTATGTTGTAAAAAAACCATACCTAATAATAATAATAAATCACAACAATCTCACCGTTAGGTTAAGGCTAATTAATTTGTTAAACTCATAAAAAATATGAAAGAATGGTTCATAAATAATTGTAATCATTCACTCATCACTAAATACTCATCCTTAAGGTGATATCTAACATTTGAACAGATTAGTTAACTTATAACTACTAAATCGATCAAAAGATGTCAACATATTAAATCTTAATAAGAAAATATATAAATTAAGTCTCCCTCTCTAATACTCACGATCTTTTATAGGTTCTAACCTAAAATAAACACACAATATAATAAAATAAACTAATTAGAAAAATAAATAAATAAAAGTAAAACTTTATTTAATTATCTTTTTATATACAGATTCTTATTAACTTTTTGTGTTTGGCACTAAAACCATAAATGTTTTGTTAAAGAAAATAACATATCATTCATATTCTTTACAAAAGAAAACAAAATAAAGTACAAGTGATGCCATATAATCATACAATTGCCTATATATGTCTATTATATGGGTTGACTAACTAGTCAAAACTAATGAAGTTACACATGTTAGGATCTGACTAATATAATTCGTTACAGACAATAAAATAATACACATCCTATTCTAATCCCAAGTCATTTGCCTTAGATAAGGGATTGATATATACCTCAAAATATTGCTAATTAATAAGCCTTAATCATCATCATCACCACCAATCATACAAATATAATCAATGCCTTCACATTACCTCAATGCTTATCGAATAACATAAACTAGTCACCACAACAAGCTAATTGCTCACACAAGAAACCTACTTCATGGAATACAGTCATAAGCAATACTCTAAATCATAATATTTTCTCTACAACAACTTTAAACACATATCACTCTTACTAATATAACTACAATATGACACATAATTATAATGAATTTTAAAAAAATAATTTGATTAATTAAGGTAATAACCCCAATTTACCATCACCATAATTTAGGGTTTATGTATTTCTTTCTAAAGTTGAGATACTAAAATAAGTTAAAAAAACTTAAGATATAAATAAATAATCTATATCAAATATTTATAATAATCAACTTATAAATCTTAATTCACATATACCACTTATTAATCATATGAAAAGTACATGAAATCTTTTTTGATATACTTAAATTGTCCAAACACTATCTACTAAATTACCTTTCTTTTTCCTTCAATATATTTCTCATGCCTTCACCATTCTTTTACTTCTTTGTTCTTCTTTAACGTGAAAATGAAAATTTTTATTGTCAAAATTAAAAAAACAAAATTTAAACATATTATTTGACTAGTATGAGACACTAATTGACCAATATATCAACCATTAATATTACAAACTCTTAGTACAAAACTTTTTAAAAAATTATTTAAAGGTAAGTGTATTTAAACCTCAAGGTTTTTATTAAAATACAACTTCAACTATAACGCTTCAAAGAGTTCAATTTCAACTATAACATTTTTAAAATGTTCAAAATATACCCTTAATATATAGAAAATTTTATAGAATTGAACTTTCATCAGTTAAATATTATGTTAACATTAACTTGACACTTATTGTATATATTTTAAATCTATCGACATGGGATAGTCCCGCAGTGTCTAGGCTGGAAGAAACTTGGATTGGAGATGGTTTAGTAATGTGGGACACATGGTTGCCAAGTGACAGAATGGACCCCATCAATATATTTTTAAAAAATAAAATATGCATATTTTATAATTAGAATAAATAATAAATAATATTAATTATTTAAATTAAATTATTAATTAAAATCCTTAAATTCCCTGTTCAACTAAACTTAACTTGTTAAAATCCTAAGTTAGTACCAAATCTCTAAATTTCCTAATTCCTCAGCACACATTCTCACAACTTACAATTTTTTCTCAAGCAAGATGTAGTTATACATGTCCAATAACTAATCACGGACTCACAGTCTAGCAAAGAAAAGTGTCTGAGGAGGACATAGATACATACAAATGTTGGCTTTTATACTCCATGGCAATGAATGGTAGAAGAAAGAAAAACCAAACCCAAAAATGAAAACTCAATACTTGAAGATTTCAATAGCCTTGATGGTGGTTAGGTTGTGAAAGAGAATTCAGAATCAAAGACTAGCAAGAAAATGGAAGGAGACAAGTGAAGAGAGGAAGAGGACTACTGCTAGACTAGAGGAAGAGGACTACTACTAGACTTTTAAGTATGAGATATCAAAATCATGTAGGCATTAACGAGTCTTGACCAGTGTTCTACACGCTGAACAACGTAACAAGGCAAAGACTTTCGAGGAGGCAAGGACAAAAAGGAGCAATGTCAAAAGTTGGCATGCATTGGTGCATATTAGGGAATCTTCGACGAGATGTAAGATTCGGATGTGAGACCAAAAAAAGGGTTGAGATGGACATCAAGTGGAAGGTTAGCTGGATCACACACATGACGGAAATATGTGAGAGTTCCAAGGTGATTTAATAAGTAGATTTAGCATGGTGTGAGTTTTAAGAGAGTTTCGGACATTGTACGAGCTGACTTGGCTAAGCCTGGTTCTTGAAGGACTAAGGACTTAGTATATGCTCAAATGGAGGGACCATAGCCAATGGAGTTAGTATGGGTAAGCATTGAATAGACTAGTGTGTTATTGGCGTAGATGACTCATCAACAACGGATAGAGATGAGAAGATTTTAGATGATGTGGCGGATAAGATCACAGTGGATGAACATCAGCTCTAAGAGATAAAGATCATGTAGAAGGATTATCTGAAGATAGAGGAGATCTTCCTAGATATAAATTAATCATTCCTAGATAGATGTAATCTTTTATCTTATTATTATAATGTAACTTAATCCTATTAAATAAAGTCCTAATTGGATGCGGGTGTCATTTTATTGGTTAGTGTGATATAATCTAATAAGGATAAGATAGGATAAGATTGTGATCTTAGCTATTAGAGTTCTAATAGGATTCTAACTTGGTCATCTAGAAGTGCCTATAAATAGCTCATTTGAGCTTTGCTCTTCTCAAAGAGACACGAAGAGGGAGATTGAGAGAGCATCCTTTGTATACTTTGAGAGAAGTAATAAAGTTTGACATTTTGTCGTATCTTTTTCTTGTTCTTATTATTGTTATGAATATTTAGTTTTTTTTTGTAGTTTTCTTGCAAGAGTATGAGAGTTAAACAATACAAGAATCTTGAGGCATTCGAGAACAAACAAGTTGGTTGACGATCATTAGGAAAGGCTAAATCTTGCTTTAATGGGCCTAAATGAGATTATTGTACAAAATGTTGGCATAATTAGCGGATAAGTTAGTGCTTGAAGGAAAAACTTTGAAACAATAAGTATCAGATCCATAAAGATGGCGGGAGGCAGCAATCTGATGGAATGTGTCAACCAAATGGAGGCACTCATTAGGCCGATTCCTCAGGGGGAGGAAGAAGTGAAGTTTTACAATACTCAATTCGAGGTGTTAGGGCTACGAATCCAACAATTGCAACATTAAATAACGGAGTTGATGAAGGCATAAGAGGATTCTAAATTTGAGATCACAAACCTAAGGCTTGTCATTGCAATGCAAGATGTTGGACATGTTGAAAGCACTTTGGTGAAGGTACAAAAGCCACAAGTTTTTGATGATAAACAGAGTCTTAAGGAGCTCAAAAATTTCTTGTGGAACATGAAGTAGTACTTTGCAGTGAAAAAGGTGGCTGATTCAGAAAATGTGTTAATCACAACGATGTATTTAGTGGAAGATGCAAAGTTGTGGTGGAGAATGAGAACCTCTAACGATATCAGTGCGGTTGGACCTCCCATCGACACTTGGGAGAAGATGAAGAATGAGATAACGAATTAGTTCTTTCCCAAAAACACTTTATGGCTCATGAGGGAAGCTTTAAAGAGGTTGAAGCAAGACAACTCCGTGCTGGAGTATGTGAGGAAATTCACATATTTGATGTTGGATGTGCAGAATATGTCAGAGGAGGACAAGTTGTTCAACTTGATAATTAGCTTGCAAGGTTGGGCACAAATAGAGCTTTAGAGGCAAAATAAGAAAGATTTCCCAAGTGCGATAGCGGCTGTAAATGCCTTGGTAGATCTACAAATGTCACCACCAATTCAAACTAGCTATAAGGGTAAGAAGAATGGTGGGACATGGAATGGCTAGGAGAAAGGCAAGAAGAAGGTAGGTGAATCTTATCAAGGTAAGAAATAATCAAAACAAGATTTTTTGTTTCATTTTTGAAGGGCCACATTTTGCTCGTGAATGCCTGAGACGGAAGACGGGTGAGAAGCAAGTAAATACCATGGTTGTGAAGGATCAATGAGAGGGAGATGAGGACTCGAAGGAAGAAGTCTATCTTAGTAGTTTTTCTATGTTGGGCGCAATGGACCTTGTGGAGGAGTGTTCGACCAAAAGCAATGAGAAATTCGATGGAGAGGAAATATGGTACATGGGAGATGAGCCAATGGCTAAGGAGTCTTGGAGGAAACCACATTTGGAGGAGTGTCCAGAGATTATTTCGACGAGGGTATTCAGTTCTTCTAGTGGGGTGATTTGTTAGGCCCCTAAGTTTGAGACAGCGGAATCATGTGGGCATTGACGAATCTTGACCAGTGTTCGACACGCAAAACAATGGAACAAGACAAAGACTTGCGAGGAAGCAAGGACAAAAAGGGGTAATATCAAGAGTTGGCATGCATTGGTGCACATTGACGGAAATCTTTGACGAGATGCAAGATTCGAATGTAAGACTCAAAGAAGGCTTGAGATGGACATTGAGTGGAAGGTTAGTTGGATCACGCACATGACAGAATATGCGAGAGCTTTAAGGTGACTTAGCAAGTAGATCAACCATGGAGTGAGTTTTGGACCTTGTACGAGCTGACTTAGCTATGGTTGGGTTCTTGAAGGACTAAAGACTTAGTATCTACTCAAATGGACGGACCATGGCTAATGGAGTTGGCATGGGTAAAAATTGAACGGACCAGTGTGCTATTGGCTTAGATGACTCATCATTAATAGAGGTGAGGTGATCTTGGATGATGTGGAAGACAAGATCACAGTGAATGAACATCAGCTCTAAAAGATAAATATCATGTAGAAGGATCATTTGATGATAGAGGAGATCTTTACGGATATAGATAGATCATTACTATATATATATAGTATTTTATCTTTTTATTAGGATATAACTTAATCCTATTAGATAGAGTACTAATTGGATAGGGGTGTCATTTTATTGGTTAGTGTGATGTAATCTGACAAGGATAAGATAAGATAATATTGTAATCTTAGCTAGTAGAGTTTTATTAAGATTCTAGGTCATCTAGAGATGCTTATAAATAGCTTATTTGAGCCTTGCTCTTTTCAGAGAGACACAGAGAGGGAGATTGAGAGAGCATCTTTTGTGTACTTTAAGGGAAGTAATAAAGGTTGGCATTTTTCCGTATCTCTTTCTTTTTCTTATTTTGTCATAAATATTTAATTCTTTTGTAGTTTTCTTGAAAAGTGTGAGAGTTAAACATTGGGAGGGTCGTAATGCGTTTGAGAACAATTAGGCTGGTCGATGGTCATGTGGAAAGGCTGAATCTTATTTTAACAAACCTAAGTGAGATTGTCACGTAAAGGGGTTGGAACAATTAGCAGATAAGTTGTAACAACTACATGACTTTGATGTTTACGTTCTTCCATTGTCCACTGTATTTACTTTTTAACTTGGCCTATCTTTTTTAGGAGCATACTTCCATTATGAAACCTAATATTCCTATGTCTCATACAACCTAGAAAAACCTATGGATCAATCCATGTCAAGTCATAATCTTTAGTCACTATCTCCAAGAATTGATGAGACCCAAGTTCTCTGATTTTTTAAGTAGTTCTATATGTTTCTATCAGATGAGCAGTTCTTATCATGTATAGAGTAGTTTCAGGGATTTTAACTCTCAAGATCAAATGACCTTTGAAGAAATTATAGGACGTAAAAGTGAAAGATAAGGGACTACTAATGGTGGTAACGATAGTTGTCTGAGTGGAGGATTGTTGGAGAATGCTAAAGGTAAATAAAGAAGAGGGAAAGGAGATCTATTAATTATAAAATATACATAAATATACATACTTTTAATTTTTAAAATCTGTCGGTGGAATTCACTATACCATAACCACTACTTATTACCTTCATCATATAACTTCCAACCATCTCCACAACAAAATTATCATAATAAATAATTGAATTCACAAAAAAAAAAAAACTCAAAATTTCACATCTTATAAAATGTAAATCCAGGATAAGACAATCACATCATAAAATAAAATAACACAATAGTACTCAAAATTTGAGATCTCATAATCAATCTGATCACTAATTAACGGAGTCCCATTTCTACTTTTGTAATCTTCTTCTGTTTGCAAAACGGGGAGAATCATATCATGGAATACAACGGTTTGTTTTCAAGCTCTTCACCAACTTCGGAGGTGGTGGAGGTAACAGCATTTGTGAAGATCGTTTTGATGTAGAATTCACCTGGTTTTGGTTCTTTTGTTGAACTCTTCTAATATAATCAGAAGCTCTTGCGTCAATATCATCAATAATTTTGGTGTTATAAATCGGAAGTTCCCTTTTTGACTCAACCAGTGGAGGTTGGGTGTAGGACTTGAAGTCACCCTCAGGCTCTTGTGACTTTGACCTTCCTGGAAGATGAGCCACCGGCGACGAGCGAACGGTATCAGCAGTTTCGGGCACACATCGTCGAGCTGCTTCCGGCAGTCTAGCAGTTGACTTCAGACTCATACTTGCTAGTGTGATAGCTGATAGTTTAATAATGTTGACTACCAATTCTATCGACTTCTCGCAAAAAGACTTCTTCTTACAAGTATTGGGCATGGCTATTACTAGTAGGGGTAGCGGAAGCAGTTGAACTGAACAACAACTAATAGGAGTTTGAAATCGTCAGGGATTGGTGTTTAGAGAAAGGCGAGGTTAGAAGTCAAAGTTCTGTGGGGCAAGCAATTAGTAATGTGAGTGCGTAGAGCAAGCTTGTAATAATTTCATGGCTTGATCCTACCACGTCACCGTTCCTTTGACGATGACATTTCGTTGCGTGAAGAATCTGAATCCTACAGTCCTAATTGCCAAAGAGGAAACTTTTCCTGACTCGTATTGTCAGCCAATATTCCTTTTCTAAAATAACGGGAACGGTAATCAAATTAACGAATATCATGTACCATATAGATGTATAAATTCTAACCCTGCGATAACTTAGGGCCTTTTTGTTTCATTTGTGATTTTCTTATTTAGTTTTTAGTTTTTAAATAAAAACAAAACCTATTTAATTGTTATTGATTAATGTATTTATATAATTACATATTTGATAAAATTTAAAGATAATAATTAAATAAATTTATTTTAATCT
>JANKYE010000001.1:3351473-3363047 GCA_032467995.1 Erythroxylum dillonii | reverse complement strand
TTGAATTAAAAAGATAAAAAAGGAAAATTGTTTTAGTGTATATCTAATATATTAGACAAATTATCAGTTAGATAGGAACAATAATTAAAAAAAACCTAACTGGTTCAATCGTAAAGATCTTGAATCGTGCAACTTTTCGATTCAGTTTTCAACTCTTTGATTTACTTTAATAACTTTTATTTTTAAAAACTAATTATTAAAAAAATCAACCAGTTAGACCTGTTCAACCGTAAAAATCTTAAAATGCCTAACTTTTTGATTTAATTTACTTTAATAACTCTTGTTGTTAGAAATTGATAAATTTATTAATTAATTGGCCAATTTTCGTAAATTAATAAGTTTTTATAACCTATAATTAATTAATTAATTTTTAGTTAATAATTTTTAATTAAACTCAAGTATGATAAATAAGAACAATTTCTTTCAATTATATTTAAATTTTTTTAATTTAATTTAATATTTAATCTATTTTATGAAGGTTTAATTCTGGTTAAACTTTAAATCTCTTGTTTTACCAGTCTAACTTCCAGTCCAATTTTTAAAATATCGTTAAAAATTGACTAGTTTATTAATTAATAGGACAATTTTTATAAATTAATAAGTTCTTATAAACCAAAATAAATCAATTAATTTTTATTTAACAATCTTTTCTAATTAAACTTTAAAATTTTCAATTAATAATAACAATTTCTTTCAATCATATTTCAAATTTTCTAATTTTATTTAATCTTTAACTAATTTTATTACGATCTAATACCGATTTAATCTTGTAAACCTTAAATTTTTTCTCTCACCAATTTAACTTTTGGTTTTTAGCTAAGATTTTTCAAAAACTAATTGGACCAAGGCATCAAATAAACACGCCTATGGGCGGTTTTCACATTTTAGAACATAATTTATTAATTTAGTGTTCTTTTTTTTTTCATTATAGAGATTCCAAATGAAGTTCCAGCAGCAACATGAAAAGAAAGTACAGACTTTTTCTAAATAATTTTTTAATATAAAAATAAAAATTGCAACATTTGTTGGTTTTACAGAATTAAACAGAATAAGAATTTCAGTTTTGGGCCCAACTGTAAATATTAGCCCAATCACAAATGGCCCATTGCGATAACAAAATAAGTAGGTAGTTATTTTCATTTATCAAAACAAAACAAAAATGCATCGGAAATTGCCAGAGTTTCTTCTTCTGGTTTTCTTCCTACTCGTCATCGCATCTTTTCCCGATTCCTCCGTAACCGCCTTGGATCAGGCCAGTAGGTGACCTCTAAATCTCTTCGTTAATTATATTTCTGCCTCTGGCATATTAAATTTTCAGATTCACGAACTTGTTTACGCCGTTTTTGTGATTAAAGTTGTGATTTAATCGGTTTTGTAGGCAGGAACGGTCCCCGGAGACTTCTACTCGGTTTCAAAGAGACGCCCCGCGGTACTAACCGTACTTACGATTGCTCTGTTTCCGGTCCTTGTGTTTCCTGTCAGTACTCTGAGAAGGTATAATAATTGGATTTATCGCGGGAATTGTGGATCTATTCATCTCACTTAGTCTGTTTTTCGTTGACTTTTGTGGATGTTGATTTTGATTTGATTTAGATGATCCTATGATTTGGTTGTTAGTGAAATAGAAAATAAGATTAAATTGGAAAGTAGGAATCAGATTATGTAAATCCTCTGAGGTAAGTATGATTAATCGAGTACTTTATGTTGTTAATGTAAGTCTGGTTATTGGTCATAAAATTGAGCTTATGATAATTAGTTTATCAATAAAAGAAAAAAGAGGAAGAATCTGTAACCCGAGTTATAGTTAAGTTTTCTTATATCATGTTATCATAGTATTTGACATTTGATAATCATTGTCTAGCTTCATGTATATTTTTGTTATACATGTATGACAAGTGCACGATCTGTTTGTGCTTGAAGCTTAAGTATATGACACTTTTATTATTTAATGATCCTTAGTGCATTGTTTAGATTTGTATGTAGTTTTTCTAATAACATAAATTACTTTGTTAACTAGTGTTATGCTATTGATTTCAATTTCTGCAGAATGATGATCAATATATGTGCAGCGAGACTGGTTATCGCATCCCTTTCAAATGTGTTGAAATTAAAGATGAGGTGAAGGCTGAAGATGGAAAGAAACATCAAGATGGCAGATCTGCTTTAGAGATTTCTTCCGACGACAATGCAAGTCCTCATGTAACATTACATGAGACTGCAGTGAGAAAGCATAGGAATTTACTAAGTGATACACCAGCAACACAAGGTGGATCACAAGCTTATATTATGTATAGAAGTTGTTTACCAATGGCTAATGAAGAGAAGTTATCATTAATTGGTTTTGAGGTATGCTAGTTCCTTGTTATGGCCTCTTCACCGCATCTGGAAGTTGTGCTATAGATAATTCTAAATTTTTCATAGATCAGATACTAATACTAGAGAATTGCTGACTGATGGATAGGAGAGGGTGATGATAAGTTTCTGAATAATTTAAAAAGAATAAAAGGAGTTTAACTTGGGAATCATTAATTTCTGTGAAGATGCTGATTGGTACATAATGAGTTCAATGGATTGTTTAGAGCACCGTTTTTCATCTTGTCATACTTCTCAGAAAATGCAGATACTGTTCAGAGTTTATTTACCTTTCTTTCATTTTAGAGCAGCCTTTCTCATAACTAAATGTGAGCCATGATGCTAATCTGTGAATCCCCTGAATAGGGAATCGTTTTTTGTTTATTGATCATGAGTGGATCGGCCGTGTACTTTCGAAGAAAGCGAAGTGCTACCATGCCTGGAGTTGGAGCTGGGAGGATTCAGACAAATTCCAGGTTTTAGATCGGAACATGCTGTTTTTCAGTCCTTTTTCTTTGATTATTTAATTGGCTTTATCTTTTATTTTGTAAAACATCTTAGTTGCCTTAAGAAAGCAGATGAAGCATTTGGTATGCCAGAAAAGAAAAGAAAAAACTGTATTTATTTAGTAATAGCCTTACTTTTGATTTGTCTGCTCTTGATGTCTTCTGACCCTATCACCACAATGCCCAGTCTCTGTTTGGTCGTCATTAAATGAAGATTCTAAAACTTTTCTCCTTCCTCATTTTGCTTCTGAATGAATGAATTAATTTTTGTATAAGGCAAGGGTACAAGGATGTCGATGTTGAATATTCTGGTCCAGAATTTGATTGTTTACCTCTCAATTTTTATTTTTTTTGGTTCTAGCAATTGATGGTTAGAGTTGATGAGTTGATACTAATCATAAGTTCTTGTCAGGCATCCCTAGGTGAAGAATATTTTGCACGAAGTAAATATCATTTTAAGATACTAAGCTCAATCATTAATATAAAAATCGCGATTTTCAACAAAAATGTTTGAACTTAAATTTGATATATTAAACTTTAAATTTTATGAGTTCAATTTTTGAGCATTTAAATTGAACTTTCTATGAGTTCACTTTTTTAGAATTTAAATTTAATTACTCTTTATAATTTAACATATAGTCTAAGAAACTCTTAGTTTAATAAAATTTAAAAGCTTTGTTTATATCAGTTTGATTTGTGTAGCAGATATGAACATAGAGTTTCATATTGTATGTGTGCATATTCAAGTTTATTATTTTATTCTGTTTTAAGATATTCAAGTTTTTTATTTGAGAATACCATAATCAAAATTTTTAACTAATTGATATTGCTAATAAAACACACTTTTAGTGAACACCGTGACTTTATTTAGGCTAAACCATAATTTTTTAATCCCAATTTTTTTTTATCACTCTACAAATTCATCCCCATTTCTATCTTTTGTCTTTCTTATATGTGAGTAATCAGTCCACAATACTAATGATGTCTAAATAATTATGACAATAACCAGAAAATTGAAAATAATTACTTGAAAGCTATTTAAATTTCTCGTAAAGCTAATTGAAATGTACCACTCGTAGTATATATTTTATACACATTTGATTCTCACAAATTGTTTGGTGTTTTTAATAAAAATCAATTCTCTGCTTTTATCAAGAGCAAACTTGTGAAGTGCTTCTTTGAAATGATTAGAGTCATCAAAAGGGAGTTAAGTTCTTCATGGAGTAGTTGATGTCCTCTTTTTGGTCTTTGTTCAAGTGGGGTGTTTGAAAGGACAGGTAGTGTTATTTCGGATGTGTCATGTGTGTTGCTCGTCGTTGTGTGCTGTTTTTGGACATGTGGGGAAGGAGTGAAGATTAGTTTAAGTTCTTAGATCTTTTTCTTTTTTGAGATTAAAGCTCTGATCTTTTTGTGGAACTGGTTTTTAGTTTATCTCAATTCCTTTTTATCTTTTTTTTTTTCAGATTTCTTAATTTACTGTTGGTAGCTTATGATAAATTTTGTATCTTTTGGTTATTTGGGCTTAATTTATGGAGGGTAAATTTGGAAGTAAAGCTCACGGTTGCTATGGGTATGTTGGATCTATGTGCGGTGGGGAAGAGTAGTTTAGAATGGGATGGAGATCTTTTTATTTTTAGACATTTGAATCCAATGCCATCAACTAGTACAAGTCGGTCTTGGTACAGGAATTCCTGCTGCTGGAAGTTCCTCAAATAGCTCTTCCTCATACTCTGATAAAAGTGGCTTTGGGAAATGAGGAAGGTCAAAGGAGCTAGAGAATAGGAGAAGAGGAGTTGTCATTGAAGATGACGGTACTGGATCGTCTGTACCTAAAATCCTGTTCCAATCTTGTTCTGCGTTAAAAAATGGTGTCATTTTACGTTTGTTTATACCCAAAATGATGTCGTTTTTAGCGCGGAACAGGATTTGAACAGGGTGTTAGGTACGGACGATCTGAACCGAAGATATCAACGAATGATGAGGAAGTTGCTAGCCTTGGTTTAAAGCTTTCTTGTCTGAAAGTATAGAAGAGAGACGGATAGGGAGGGGGGGAAAAAAAGGGAAATGAATTTGAAGTGTGTCAAAAAAGTTTGGGTATATAAAAAATTAGATTTGAGTTGAATTAAAATTACAGAGGCTGACCGTACAAGTGTCTATTAAAATGTGCTTTGTTAATCGAGACATTTAAATTTATTATCTTCAGTTGAATACTAATCAACTTTTTTTTTCGATTAGAAGAAATAATTAAAGTTTACAACTTTAGCTAAATGTTATTAGAGGCTATATTTTCTAGTCTTCTATCATATTTTGAATTCAACAATATCAATATATGAATATGAAACGTAAATTTATAAAAGTAAGAATTTATTTTATGGTTTTTAATACTATAATTATGAAACAAGGCCCCATTGCTGATGGGTTGGTGCCTTGAATTAGCTTTTCATAAGAACGAAAAATTTATGTTATATGCAAGCATGATAATCTAAAAAGAACATTTTTAGAAAAACAACTGATCTCTGTCATCAAATTACTGAACATTAAAATATTAAACATTATTACTGCGTCCTTGCATTCGAAAAGTTGCGCAAGAAACATTGC
Organism: Erythroxylum dillonii; assembly: GCA_032467995.1. Lineage (NCBI taxonomy): Eukaryota > Viridiplantae > Streptophyta > Magnoliopsida > Malpighiales > Erythroxylaceae > Erythroxylum > Erythroxylum dillonii. Next base: position 3,357,591 of record JANKYE010000001.1, on the reverse strand, counting down.
CTTTCAATCAGTTTTTCGTATGGTTGATATAAACAAAACAGCAGTTAACCGCAGCGTCAAATTCACTCGTCGAAAGTTAGAATAATGGTGTTGCTCTCAACTCAGCCTCGCTTTAAACATCGAAAACTCCTCTATATTTATATTTGTATAAAAAGACACATCTACAGTGATGATACAGGCAGCAAACAACGATTACAAACAGCCTTGCAACATAAATATGAAAATTACAAAAAATAATCAGGAGTCTTGCGCGTGGTGTCGGGCTCAATTTGCCTCGGAGCAGGGTCAAATTGTAGGAAATTCTGTTCCATATTCTCCCCAATCTCAAGAATTGCCGCCATATTCCCACACCGGTAGCAATAATTGGGAGCACTAAATACGGTAACCACATTTTTCTCCTGAAGGGTCAAAACAACAGAATTTAAGAAATGAAGTTACTCAACCAATAAAAAAAATGCGGACGGCCAAAATAAAATCTGAGACGTTTGACTGTTGAAAAATGTTAATATATATAATATGACAAATATTAGGGATTATCCAAACTCAATTTCTGCTTATTGTCTGTTCGTATGTCAATAATTACGTAAAAACATAGCGTGGCTAACTGACAGGTTCTGTTCTTTTCTTTTTTTCATCTTTATTAGTGTAATTCTCGAAAGAGATTACTTTGTTACAAGGTAAAATAAATAAAACCACCCTAATTTATATTTTCTATGTTAAATATATTTCACCAGTGAATTCAGTTTGAAGATAAGTATTGGAGTTAAGAGTTTGTGAGGATTGGTTCACCTGGCACCAATTGTAGCCCTCCATCACAAGCTGGTGAGCACGTGAAATAAGGTTGAGCCCGTTCGTATGGTTGAACTGAGTAGCTATATCCTGTCCAAACGTATACCCAGCACCACGGGGAGATATTCCCCACCCACAACGATCGTCTGGATCAGACCACAGTAGATCACACATTGGTCCTTCATGTGGGACCTACTTGCACAACCAAAAATGATCAAAGATGATTTTTTTTTTTAAACACAATTTAATTGGAAATATTAAAGCATATCTTCAATGAAATGAATCACCAGATTATATCGCAATTTCACTACCCATAAAGGTTGAAGCATACAATTCCTTGGCAAACTAGAGAGTGTAAGATAGGAGAAATGTGTTGTAATATGAATAAAAGAATTTATGATTACGATGTCAATCATGCAATGAAGCTCATACATGATGTTAGGGAGTGGATACCTCTTGGATACGGTCCAGAGCTCGGATGTTATCTAGTGTATCCAGAGATGGAGACAACCCTCCATGCAAACAGAAGATCTAAACAGAGAAGAGAAACAATTTACTACCCTGTTAAACAATTAAATCGAGTAAACCCCTTATATTCTGTAAGGTTTATGACTGATACCTGACTCTCAATGAGGGCTGTGAGAGGTAGATAATCAAAAAGGTCGGTGAAATACTTCCACACATTGGCATTTCCATACTTTCTCAAGCACTCATCGTAAAATCCATACCTGCAATTGCAAGAAAGGTGATAACACTGTGAATGAATATATTAAGATAACAAAACAAGTAATGAGGAGACTCAAAACTTGCAAATGACAAGGGTGAAGACTCCAACTGTGATATCTATAGCTCCATCTTCTCGTTTGAGCTTGATTTTCCCCACTTTTGTTATCAAACAAATGAAAAATGAAAACACAGTAGGGCTCGGACTTCCAACTCCAATTTCCACCATAACAGATTCTTTCGGTGACAAGAGACTTACAAACACTTTTTGCTACTGAAAAGGAGTGCTCAGCAGGGTAAACAAGCGCTCCTACAGTCAAGACTCATTTGCTACCTGAATTCTTTACAATTCACTCCCCTAGTCCCACTCTTGCATGATTGAGCATATCACCAACGTGTATGATAATTGGCATCACATAAATCACCAACAAGATTCACAACACATGTTCAAAGAATATATGACACTGCCAGACAGTCATATTGCAGAATACCAATATGTGCAACAGTTATCAAAATGACTTGAGCATACACCTCTGAAAGGTAAAAAGAACAACAGATGAAGGGGCAAAATGGTCAAGATATAAAGAACTGAAATTCATGAAGCATATTCCACAAGAAATGGGCTGAATAAGAATCAGTACCTCTTTTTCTCATTTTGTATAATACACGTGTGTGATTCCCTAGAAGTCCAAATAATTTCCCGTTTTGTAACTTATCATTTGCCTTCAGAATAGATGTGCTTGTTTGACTTTGTTTATTCTATAACATGGACTAGGATTTTCAAAAGGGGAAGACAATGCTAGAAGTACAAAGTTGCAAGCAGGTACAAAACTTCCTCATTTCCCGAAATAGTTCCAAAAGAAGATTCTAGAATTAGGAGTGAAAAATATAATAGTACAATTTAGATTGGTTGATGAAAATACTGAAAAATTCTCAACCTAAAAAAAAATCCACCTCTTTTGTTCCCTGAACACTATCGCATTCGCATACTTTTGTTAATAGCAAAACTGAAATCAGGTAAGAGGCTTCATAATCTTACACTTGAGTGATCTGCCTGCTTTCGTGGTTTCCTCTTAAAATTGTAATTCTATCTCTATAACGTACTTTCAACGCCACTAAGAGTGTGACTGTCTCTACCGAGTAGTAACCACGATCTGCATTAATAAAACTGACAATATCACGAGATGATTGCAGGAATGTGTTGCTCGAAACTCCAAAGAAGCAGCAACAAAAATACACTCAGAACCAATAAGTAACCATCGGTGAATCAGAAAGACTAAAAAATGAACAACCACACAGGACAATTTGGACTAAAAATGAAAACTCAGCTCGTAATAAATAGATTAAACAGAAACAAAAGAATTATTCTCCAGGGCATCATTATCCCAGATTATCACCAGCTCTACAGATCTGAGAAACAAACTGGATGATGCAACTAACATTCTAATAGATCAAAGAGTACATCAGCAACAATAAACTACCAATTGCTTCATCACTAGCTACATCGGTTTTTGCTCCTAACATCCATTTCCTAATTGATTAAATTACAACATCCAAGTGGAAGGCATAACCCGTCAAAAGTACTCAAAACGTAGAATCGAGGAATAAAACTGACCTACGTAGTCTCCCATGAAAAGATAATTAGTGTCAGGTGCATTTCCTCCTATCCTAAACAGCTCGATGAGATCGTAGAACTGGCCGTGAATATCGCCACAAACCGTCACCGGACACTTCACCGGCTGCACGTTCCACTCCTCCACCAGAATAGCTCTCGCCTGATCACACAGCGTCTTCACCTCCGCCTCCCCGAGCGGCTTACACTCCATCAAGTGGTCGATTTGGCGGTCCAGATCTCCGTGAGACGGCATCGTATCCGATCAACAAATGGTCGGATACGGTATTCAGAATCAGAAAATTACACCAAAAAAGGAAAGGAAGCGTTCCTAGTAGATCCGGTACACGGATTCGTCGAGGCACGACAGAGCTAGGGTTCGGAACTCGTGGAGGCACGAAACGAGTCGTTCAGGAGATACGTCAGTCATTCATCGGCCTGTCTCTTGTCTTTCTAAACTTGGTTCTTCTGTGAGTAGAGAGAGAGCAAGTATGTTTTATTTTTATTTTTATCTTATATTTGATTATTGGAGAATGGAAATTAAGGTTTCCAGAAACATTTGGGTGAAATGAAACTCTAAATGCAAATGAAATGGCTGCCAAATTGGACGCTTGGTGTATTGATTGAATCAGTCGGATTGGCTCCTGTGCGAACGAGAAATTTCTCTCCCTGGTGGCTCCGCCGAGTCAAGATCGATGAGAAGTCGCCACGTGTCAGTCCTAGCTCCCCCTTTTTGAACGAACCAATCGCGTTAATATTATTAAATAAAGGTAATCTCAATTGAATTCTCAACGCATTCTGAACGAGAGTATGTTTGATAGTATTGAACAATTGTTATAGATGCATTTGTTGACTTAGGAATTCGTTACGAAATTATATCATCCCTCTTGGAATTCTCCAATCCCTTTAGAAGGGCCTCATTTCAATGTTGCATTGGGCCTTTATCCAAAAGAGCCCTACTTTACCAAACCTTATTTGATCTTTTTTCTCTTCTATTAACCCTACTTTTGACTTTAATGTATCTATAGTTGGCTAAGATATAAGCATTATATATTGGTGATTATATTTGGTTAAGATGCATACTATGCTTTTAATTGAATGATTTCACATTTTGTCATGACAAACCCAAAGACTTACAACTAGAGATAAGATTTATTATTTAAGATGTGCAAATTTTTTACAAACCAAATTGATTTTGAGACTCACCATTACATAATGTAATATGTTGTCCAAATTAAGAAGGATATCTCTAGGATTTATTGTACAAAAGAGATTATGATTTTTAAACTTTATATAGTTGCATCCTAAAGTAAATAATATTTAAGAAATATATTTCGATAAATTTTTATAATGATATTTGAATTTATTTCTAAATGTTAGGTCCAGGTATGCTCTGATGTCTTATATGAGTGATAGACTAATGAGTGCATTGGTTGACTATTCGATGGATTAGGACATTGACATAAAATTGTCAACAATAAATTTAGACAATTGTAGCATAAGTGATGTTATGATTGGCAAAGTTAAGAGAAAGTTATTAATTACAAGCTTGTTGACGGATGTAAAGATCTTTTATATGCATTGTTGTACACATATAATGAATTTGACTTTTAAAGATGGGTTGGACATTATCAAATAAGGGATTGAAGCATTTTAGGATCAAATTAGTGTGTTATAGTGTAACATCTCACTTAGTTAGCAAATTTGAATAAACAACAAGCAATTATGCTTTTGTTACATTAGGAATTTATATATGGATTATACAATTAGGTGAAATTCAAATTCAAAATGTTTGATATTATAATTAAGTATATTGATGTGTTATTATGTTAAGACAACAAGATTATCTTCTCACTTATTTGTTGAGAAATTTGCAATAAGAGTTAGCTAATTGAATTTATTAGAGATTAGAGGTTTCACATTGTCATTGAGTTATTTTTGGTACAAAATATCCAACTTCTTATATTGCTTTTTCTAAAGTATGTGAGATTAAAAATATATTATTTAAGTGTGTCTTCTCCAAACGAGGTTATTCAAATATTGGAAAACATGATGACGAAGAAATTTGATGGTTATCATAATGTGATCCAGAGTATCATAATAATTACTTGTATTTTAGATTATAAATGAAAGGTAAATTTAGTTTAATATTATATTTGAAAGTTGTATGGTGATCAAGTTTTAGTATATGTTTATATCATTAAATACTTGGGTATGATCTTTTTCATAATTACCAATTAAGAATGAGTAAAGAGCTTGATAACAACAATTTAGTGTGAGCTTCAACTTTTGTTTATCCATCTTCATCAAACAAGAAAGTTTTCGACTTGGACCTTGTTTAAAGGAATTCAAAAGGATAAATGGGTAAGGTTTCATATAATTGATCAAATTTCAATACTTATTCAAAATCTAATTTTTGTCTAAACAACTTATGAGAATTTTGATATATTATTACGGAGGAAGTTGAATTGAGTTCAATATTTGTTTATGTAGACAATTGTGCAAGATTTGTTAGTTATCCCAATGTCTATGGTTGCTTTTTAGTTTGATTTTAGCATTAGTGGATGAATAATGAATCCTCATCATAATCGACTTTATTTGACTACTTTAAAGATCTTGATGTGTCAGAAGCTAGTCATGTAATGAAAAGGATTAAGATAAACTCTATTTGAAATGCATAAAATTTTTACTGTATGTGAGTACCTTACTTTTATGGATTTGATAATTCTTTGTCATATGATCTTATACATTTTTTTAATATTATGACAGGCACAATACACAGATCAGTCCAACAATAAATGCCAGAAAACAAGAGAAACAAAGATACATTTATTCTAAATGTAGAGATTTCTAAGATATGACATTTTCTTTCTCTATGGATTCTCTATGGATTGTCTATGGATAGAGACAATCCATAGCTCTTGCTCAAATCAAGGAAATTTGAACCTTGTAAGTTTTGACAGAAAATCAACTCAAACACTTACTTAATTGATC
>JANKYE010000001.1:3322104-3332641 GCA_032467995.1 Erythroxylum dillonii | reverse complement strand
TTCTAGTTTTTAAACATCTGTCCGAATAATTTCCTGTGACCACCGAAAAATGTCATACATCATTAATTTGATGTCACCAAAATTATTCACTGTTCTGAAATTTTTAATGACATTAGTCGTAAATACTGACTTATTTCGGTACACCGGTTAAACTAGATACTGGGTATTACAAAATAACTGGAATAAAACATTTTTTTCTAATTTAAATGTAAACTAGTCAATTAAATATTTTACATGTAACTTGTGGAGATTTGAGACGGCAGAAGGAACCCAATCACAAGACTAGAACATTTAAAGAAATTATTGAGTTGCATATTAAAGAGCTAGAGGTTAAATAGGAGAGTGAATTAAAGAACACTAAAAGAAATTATTGAGTTGTAGATTAAAGAGCTAGAGGTAAAATAGGAGAGAAAATTGAATGAATTGGAACTAATGATGCAATAACTTCCACAAATGTGCTTACAATAACAAATGAGTAATGTAGAGGAAAGGTTACAAACCAACCAATCTTAATCATCTTCACATCTAGATTATATGGTTCTAACTAGGATGACAAAGTTGTAGTTTCCTTATTTTGACGAGAAGAAAGTTAAAAAATGGATTCAGTTTTTTTTTGATCCTCTAACTCTTAAGGTGAAGATCATGGTAATATAACTGAATTAAGAACTTTTACTATGGCATTAATTATATATTAAGAAAAGATTGACCTAGTTTTATGCTTAGGGGAATATATCTTGCCCTTAAAACAATGTTTTAGAGAGACAATTATATTAATCAGGTTGGAGACTAGAGGAACTAGCTCAAACAATTCGTTGAAAGAATGTTACGCCAAATTTATTGTTTTTCTTATAATTTGATTATTCATAAACCTTATTTGGTAAGTGTACTCTAGAAAAGGGTTACAAATAATATTGAATGAGATATGAAGTTATTAAATCCATAGAACTTATACTAATGAATAAAGTTGCTAGAGTCCAACAATTAACACCTTTATAAGACAACTATGAGAAGTCATTAGGGAGGTGTATCTAATGTTAATAGGTATTTATTAGTAATTTTACATACCTAATCCCATCAAGTTAAATAACTTCAACTATTAGCCTAAAATTAACTAACACTAGCAAAGATCAGGATAAATGGAGACTAAAAGACTATACTTTTAGTGTGATGAAAAGTATGTTCCTAGGCACTAAGTTTAAAAAGAAAATTTTCATATGTATATTGTTCAAAATGTGGGAGAAGAAAGCCAAGATGCTAAGGTAAGGGAATGTGCAGTAAATAATGTTGATTTGTTAAACCAAAATATGTTTTTGCAAGTTATGACATGAGTTATTAATGAAGGTTTTAGGCAAATGGAGGTAGTACGACACTTTAGAAATAATCCAATGCACTTTTTGACAATATAGTGGCAATACTCATAATTTTATATTGCAATAGAGTGGTTAACGAGGAAGAAGATTATTTCTTAAAGGAAATTGAGCTTATGAGGGTTTAAATTTTTGGAGGAATGTAGTAAATAAGTTATCATCTTTGTAAAGGTTTTAAGTGGACAATGGAAGGACATCAATTGTGTAGAGAAGCTCTAATGTTAGCTATTAGAGGCAATCATATAGTATTAGAGTGCAATGTATAGCTTCTCTTAATGAATCCTTTTGCAAATTTTTTAAGGAGACTATGAAAGTTAAGTGGAATTAGTAAAGGGTTCAACTACGTATGTTAAAACTAGTAAATGGTTCAAATCTCCACAAGTTAACATAATTTATTACTCTAATACTAATTTTATCCAACCATAATGAAAACTAATTTCAATCAATTTAAAACATAAAATTTGAGGGAATATGTAAAGAAAAAGAAGAGAAATAAAAAGAGAAGAGAGAAAATTTAACCAAGTTAAAATCTATTATTAACAACCATCAACAACTTTTTCTTAGTCATTAGAAATTAAATAGACATTTAATAAGGAGAAAGAAAATAGTGAATTACTTATGAAAGTGACCTACCTAACTATTTCTTACTCTTTAGATGAAGTGAGACACAAAATAAATAGTAGAGATTAAAAAAGCCTTCAAACAGTATGATTTAAGGCAAGATTAAGGATTTCATCCTTAAATCAGAAAAGGATAGTCCAGACCAAGTAGATCCTACATCATGAACTAGGATGCCTAAATACAATGTCATGCCCATATTTAATATGAAAAAGCCAAATATGTTTGTTAGATAGATTTCAAATGGAAGTTTAGGGTTATGTAAACTTAAGGTTTAAAAATTATAGTTTTATAATACTAGAGTTCTTATTTAATGCTACTAAATATTATGGTTAAATCTAGTATTTAGTTAATCATTCGTTATTGTCCAATGCATTAGAGACAATGCCATCCTTGGTTGATTTGTACATTCTGGAGGAAAGAGATAGAATGATGTTTTATGGGTAGGTTTCCTTTATATATTTTTCTTGCATGTAATCCCAAAATTTATTATAGGTATCCTTAAGTTTTATTATAAATTTCTTTTATTGTTTTACAACAATCTCTATATGATATGTATTTTATTATATGTCTTTATGTTTATATTAGTATACTATTTCTTTTATCTTTTTGTGCCCCACATGTTCTGATTATAATCTTGTTTTAATATATTTTATTAGCAAGTTCTCATGGTCCAAGTAATTAAGTTTTCATATTTTTATTATTTTGTTTTTTAGTTGAATATTTTCCAATTAGATCGCCATGTATAATAAATTAGTCAACTAACTCTTTTCTTTTTATTTCAGTGTGTGAATATATGTACGTTTAAAACATATTATATGGAGGGTGTGGACTTAAATGGATGTACTTATTTAGATTAGGTAATTTATTTTAACAAAAGCTCTATCATGTTAATTGTTTAGATTTGAATTTTGTATGGCTTTTAGAAGATGGAGATAAGAATTAGATAATGAATGCTTGTGCATGGAAATTATTGAACCTTAAAGGACATAAAAACATGTGGTTTAGGCATTGAAAGAGAAAGGTCATACCTTTAAACTGATATAGGTTTTGAGACGATGGGTCTTGATGCCTTTAGATCTTTGGGTAAGGAAGGCTTTAATTGCTAACCAAAGGTTTTATATAGTTTATAAAAATTTAGGTATGTCAAGGATGACTTGGACCTTAGGATCTAGGATAAGAAATTTACAGTAAAACATTTTACATATAAAGACTGTACTTAGGCCTAAATATTAATTTTCAAATTCATTTAGTTTGACATATGTAAGCCTTTAGAACTTTTTTTTATTTACTATGTTATTTGGTTATTCTTTTATTTAATTTGATTGTATTTTATTTGATTAAACATATTGTTATTTTGGGGTTATAATGACTAACTATATATGACAATGTTAGAAATTACTGAGGATATGAATCGCAGCCAAAAACTTTGATGTACTAGGATATATATAAAAGATCCCTCTTAAAGAGATCCTTGTAGCTCTTATAAGTTTTTTTATACCTTTTTCTTCTTGTAATTAACGTAAACTTGTAAATAGGCAGTACTTACCTTCTAGGGATTTAGTCTAAGCCTTTTTTTCCCTACCTTGGTTGATTTAGTAGTAGTAGTAGTAGTAGTAGTAGTAGTTGTTGTTGTTATTATTATTTCATTTTTTCATGTGGGTCATCCAAAAATAACCTCTATATTAGTTAGGGATAAGGATGTACACTACTAGATCTTTCCAGACCCCGCATGTTAGTAAAGTTTCTACTGGGTTGTTGTAGTAGTAGTTGTATTGACTAATTATGAAAAATTGATATTATTTTATGGTGGAGACTTTAAGTCAAATATTAAGTTGAGTTATAAGTAGGTAATCACACACTTTTGATAAAGTTAAACTTGATTTTGTGTGATATTGGCAAATTTGTGAGACGTGGAATGATCTTATGTACCAACAATTTGACAAACCTTATTATAAAGTGGTGTGTTTCAAGTTTAATGAGTCTTAAGACTCATTGAATCAAATAATAGTTGCATTTGGCTAATAAACTTGTTAAAAACATATGACAAAATTGATGTGCATGTTACATATAAACTACACACTTTAACTTTTGTTTCAAAAGTTTTGACTACTAGGATGATATTAGGATTGATTTGTATGGTGATGATGGGCTTCCTAATAAAGTAAATATAGTCTAAGGGAAAATTGTTAAAGTCATCAACAAAGGAACATAGAGAATATTTTTAAGATATATATGCTGACGATGCAGATAATCATTATGAAGAAAAGAGCGAAGTTACAAGTAATGATAACGATAATGAGACAAATGAACATAATCATTAGGTAGTGGTGAAAATTTAGATGGAAGGGGAGATGTTATTACTAATTTTTTATTGTTAGGTAGGAGAAAGTGAGTCTAAGCAGAATAGACTAGGTTGCATAGAAATATGCATGTGTGGTTGACATTATATGAAAATATGACTACTGTTTCAAAATCAAGACATATAGACCCAAGCTTACATGTTTCATATCTAATAAGGCTAAAATGGTATTAGCCAAGTTCTTGATTAGAAACTACAAAGTATTGGAGAAGTCTAGTGAACTACTACCACTATGATGGTTAAAGAATGTAGAACTTTTTTTAATATATTTATGGATGCGTAAAGATGCTAAGGGGAAGTTAAGGAAGGAGAGGAAATTAAATCATGCCTTTGAAGATTATAAGTTTCAAGGTCATATCTATGATGAAATTAAGTAATTCAAGATCCATTATAGAAAGTAGTCTCAAAGAATCAATAAACCTCATTATTGAAGTTTAAGAGGTTATAAATTTGTTTTTCAGTCATAAAAAGCATAATAGAAACATTTGAGACCTATATTTGGGATGAATGGTTGCTTTTTAAAAAGGTGAATAATTAATGCAATTGGAAATGATGAAGATAAAGAGCTTTATCCTACAAAATAGGCTCTATTGGAAGTGAAAAAAAAAAACTAAATCATGAAGTTGATCTATATCACTCTTATCATTTGACTTGGAATTAGAAAATAGAGATGGACTCGTAGTATCTTTGATACGTATGAGGTTGGTTAATATAAAATTTAGTATCATTTGGTGTAATATTATCTTGTGTTACCTAATTTCTAAATTATATAGTATTGAATTTTATGTCTTTAGAGATTAATAAGAGCTATTGAAGTTATATTACCAAATGTAATTTACAAATATATGCTAGACAATATTTATCATAATTGGTATAGATTTGGAGTGAAAAAAACTTAAGAAGGTAATTATGGGAATATGCATAGTCTACATATGTTGATGACTTAAATAAGCAGTTCAATATACTCACTATAATTACACTTTGGTGTGCTTTAGGTTTGCTTGAATATCCAAATGAGAATTGGACTAGGTCATACTATTCATTTAATTTCAACTGTCCATTTGTTGATAATAACATGATCAAAAATTTCAATGGACAAATTTTGTCACCTAAGTACATCTCCGTTATTAGTATGCTAGAAACTATAAGGAATATGATCATGAGGAGAAATTCTAAAAGAAAATTCTATATGTATATGTGTGGAAGACAAATATTCCACTTGCAATTGTCAAAAAGCTAAAAAAGAAATAAATATGTAATGTAATGGAATATTGTGTGATGGAGATGTAACATGTGAGTTTATTGTAAGGGATAGAAAGCATACTATTAGACTAAAAAGGGACAATTCTTGTAGCCGTAGAGCATGAGACCTATATGGTTACACATGTAAACATGAAGTTATTGTTATCTATTATTCCAAAAAATTTCTATAAGAAGAGTAGATTTATGAGTGTGTATGATAAAATGTTAAATAGTAATCTTATGGCCAACCAATAAGTATGAGCAAATATAACCATATGCAAAGAGAATGATGCCAAAGAGGTCCAAAAAAGTAAGATGAAGAAAAAAAACAAGTAAAAAAAGTGTTAAATATAAAAAAGATGTCACTAAAGAGCTAAGTGTAGAAGTTTAGGAAATGTGGAGCTTGTAGACACAATAGCTCAAGGTGAATAAAAGACAATCCAATAAATCCTATTGAATGACCTACTAATATAAGTAATTTTATGTTTGGAAACAAATTATATTTAGTGAATATACAATGTCAATATGATGCATATTCTATTTATGTCCCAATAACAACAATTTTAAGCTAATCTAGAGGGCCATTACCAATAAAAGAGATATTCACAAGTATGCACATATTATGATCCTTTTTGTCTATAAAATATGTTGCTTACATTAACATTAAGCACACCATACTTAACAAATTGACATTAACAAAAGAGCATTAACTAATAAGGAATGTAAAGAATAAATGTGAGTTTGATATGCACTTACCTACTTATATCCATTGTCTATATTGTAATCATCCATAAAAATCTAATAAGTGATACATTCACACGTTGCTAGCTCTACACATATAATGAGTATGAATGTATATATACACTAATGCAGATGGTGATACTAATAAGTCCAAAAAGCTTAAGTAGGAGAAACAAAAATATGCCAAAGAAAGTACAAATGCTAATCAGATGTCATAAAAGAGCTAAGTCTATAAGTGTAAGAAAAATAGAGCTTCTAAACACTACAATCTAAGGTGCATGAAAGAAAATCAAACAAAGAATGTTGGACAACATACCAATGTAAGTAATTTTAAGTTTAGAAATAAATTAGATTTAGTTATGACATGAAAATAAATGTAAATATGATACGTATTATATTTATGTTAGATGGTAGTAATTGTAGGGAAATTTGGAGGTCAAAACCATTAATAGGTATAGGTACATACATATTTTGACCTTTATTGTCTACGAAATATGTTGCTTAATAAATAATAAGTATGCATAATATTTTTCAATGAACTATCATTGACAATAGAGCATTAGTTAGTAAGAGATGTACACCTAGTCAACAAAACATAATTGTGTGTTTGATATATAATTACCTATTTCTATCCATTATTTATATTATTCCTAACCACAAAATGCTAATCATTGATGCATTCACAAGTTGGTAGCTTTATGTATTCAAATAAAAGGAAATATACACATATTGATCCTAGAAATTTAAAAACATCCTTTAAACCAAGATATCTAAAGTTCAAAGGAAAATCTAGCATCTCTCTAAGAAAATTATAAGTTATCATAATCAAGAGGAGAATAATAGTAGAGCAGTGGTAGTGTGGACAATGGACAACTTCCTTCTCAGATTGGTGGGTAGTAGCAAGCTAACCAAGGGGACACTCAATCATAATTATATTGTTACTAGTATTGATTAACAATTGATTGTAATATGATATGCTTATTTAGGTTATTTTCTATAATTTTTTATATTTTACCATTGATGATTAGGGAACTCATCCATAAATTGTATGTTGTGGGATTGTTGATTTTGAATAATATATGAAACTAACATTAAATTTTAGATGTATATTAATAAAAAGAGTGATATGACTTTGGATTACTCATGAAAGCCCATTCTCCTTGATTAGGCCTAAAGTCGAAAAGTCTACTTGTACAATGGTCATTTTGAGGCCACTTGCATATTTAAGGGTACTTAACGAATGACATCAATTAAGAAAGGACTCATCCGCATATGGAATTATAGTCCTAATCAAAGGCTAATTAATCTTCTTTATAGAGTTAGATCCAAAATTCACTAAGATAATTGAAGTCTAGCTATACTTCTTTAAAGATTTCCTATAAAAGGGAAACAACCTTAAGGTAAGTTTTCATAGCCACAATCACTAAATGCAATTTTAGATTTCTCCACATACTTAGCATGCTTAACTCTCACTAACTTGAGTGTTAGAGTGTCTTTGTTAAGAACTTTGCTAACGCTAATAAGCTTTTTTTTGTAGATTTGCAGATATGAGATGAACTTAACATAGCTACTACAAATTCAATTTATACCATTTGGCGTCATTTGTAAGAAAATTGTTTAAAAATCTTCTAATATTTTAAAGGAAATTTCAAATGAATTATCCCCATCTTATGTAAAAATAACAAATGCTTAAAAAATGATTCGTTTGCCAACCTTATTAGAATAACCAACGCCTTTGAAAGTACTTCAACCAATAATTAGCCTAAGAACTATATTGCTAAATTTCAGATGTTATGACCATAAATCAAACAATTTTTGGAAGAAAGATAATAGATACATGAAAGATAATTGGCTCATACCCCACAACCATTATCATTTGGAATTAAGGTACTAACATTAGATAGTTATGATAATATACACGATCATATGGTTTATAGGCATTAATATAGGAAATTCACAAATCTATATGTTGCATTTGATGTTATAAAATTCAACATCTTCTAAAAATCCCGAAGGACGTAGTTTAACAAAAATTTGGTTTTGGCGCAGTTGCTTGTAACTATATCTATCAGTTACCATATATCAAGCAACTGTATCAGTAACTGTTAATTTTTCAGCACAAACGAAAATAGTAAAATAAATATGAAATTAAACAGATCAACACTTGAGATTTGGTAACGTAGCTCAGCACATCTTCCATACGTCTACAGGGCCCTCACCCAGCTTAATACTTTCACTAACGACAATAGTTTTATACAAGACTTTACTAAGCCAACAACACTAAACCCTGACACCATCTCTCATCCTTACAACCCGTGAAAGTATTTGACACTCAATAGTATGACCGCCTCGTACTAACCTCAACAGAGGATTTTCTTAAACAATGTTTAATGATAACGAACAGAATAAACAACTTAAGTGATTAAAATAAATTGGAACAAAAATGAAAGCATTTAAGATATAATAAAACAACTTCCCTATAATTTAACTTCTTCCAAGACGGATTTGAAAAATGTTCATCAATTGAAAAGCTTTAATCTACTGCCCAGATTGCTTGAAGCTCCAATTGAAATCAACACCAATCAATTTACCGATCATCAACAAGAAAACCACAAAGAAGAAACACGCCACCCATTGCAAATCAACTTCGTCTTTTACCACTCATCATCGTGGCCAACAAGAGACGATCCCTTTTAAGAATAAAGACCCAGGCAGCATCAACAACTCAATTGGAAGTGAGCCCACCACATAAGTTTTCGGCAATTGACAAGAAGAAACAATAATAGTACACCACCGTAGGCACATCTAAGAACAAGATTATCTCATCATGCAAGAAGTCTTCACATTGTAGAATTCTTCATTCAGCACCTCTATCTGGTCATGTGATACACATCCACATCTTTTACATTAAGTCTTTATCCAAGTCAAACAAGAATTATTGTTTAATTATACCAAAACAATAATTCTTAACCCATAGTCCAGCTAGCTTTACCCAATCAAATCCAATGTATCTTCTACCTTATCTTGATTTGAATTTAAAACTACATTATCTGTTGGAGATCCAATTATAAAAAATGTCAAAACTAAATAATGAAATATATAATATATATCTTAAAATCTTCTCTTCCACCCTATACAACATGACACTTCCATAGCTCTAGACATAGCCAACTTTAATAGCCACCTTTAAGTAGTCCTAGAGACTCATTCTAAATATTTATAACCCAAAGGTTTGAAGAAAGCTTAAAAGATTACTTGCAATGTTTCAATTTTAAGGAACTCAAATCTTGTCTCGATATAAGGATGGTAGCAACAATTTTCAGAGATGAATTCAACACTGTTAACCTTTTTGAAATTTTATGCAAATAAAGTAACTATAAAATTTTGAGGAGGTGCAAATATATATATATATATATATATATATAATTTTCACTTTATTAAAGAATTTCAACAAGATAATGAAATGTTATTTATTCATTATTCATCAAAAGATTAGGCAAACACCTACCTTTTGCCAAGTAGTGTTGTCACCAAACAAAAGATTGGTATTTGTCACCAAAATGCCAAGCAGTGTTGAAGTTTTGGCATTCTAATTTTTAGTGCATAAAGTTTTTCCCCATTGTTTTTAGCATAAGATCTAGTAAAAAAAAATTATTTTCTCTGTTAGTTGCTTGATTTCCTTAGTTTCAATTAACTAGAGAAAATGTCAGTAAAGTATAAGAGTTTGTTATTTTTTCTTCGATAAATTTTGTAGCGAAAGAACTGTAGCACAACCAGTTTTGCTTCAACACCTATGAAACCAAGTTCTCACTCAATTCCTTCATAACTGTATTGATTATCAACACGACAGACAACACAACGCACCAATTTGGTGATAATCATATCTAAATTTTATAATCGTTAATCATCTGATAAATTGAGCACTGTTAAAGTAGTAGCCAGTTCTAAGCAAACATAAGAAATATGACGCTGCTTCTTCCTTTGCCTTTAATTTAGTTATTACGTCTTCTGCCAACTATCTAGAAAAGTAAGTTAAAATAATAATAAAAATAAACCGTATTTAACAATGTTTTAAAAATAAAATTTAAAATGGTAAGACAAAAGATTTAAAGTTTAAAAGGTTTAACTAATATTAGACTGTCATAAAATCAACTAAAAATTGAATAAAATTATGAAATTTGAAATATGATTAAAAAAAATTGTTCGC
>JANKYE010000001.1:3300740-3312998 GCA_032467995.1 Erythroxylum dillonii | reverse complement strand
AGAACCAAGAATTTAGAAACCAGATTTATGTTTTCTTTGAACAATTCGTTTTGAGCTTATTGATATTCATGTTATTGTCGCAAATTGAGATTTCTACGTATTTATTCATAGATGTTATATTTTGTGCTCAGAATGTCATAGATCATTCTTGTAAAATTAGCCTTGTAGTACCTAGCCTCACAAGTATGGTAGTGTGTTTATAACTCACTGAGTCGCATTGTAGACTCACACCTCACTATCACCATTTCAGGAGATTAGCAGATCGGTTCAGAGAGAAATTAAAAGGGGCTGGAAAATCAGCGATGTATGTTTTTGGCATGATGTGAATTGCAAATGCTTCTAGACGCTCCATGGTTTATCATAATCATATGTACATGAAACATGTATGGATATATTATGTTATTAAGAACGATGTTGGTTGATGTTGATGATAAGTAGATGTTGTATGTGAGAATAGTAGATTAGTAGATTTAGATCCTTACTTCTTACAACCTATTAAGCAGGTACAAGGATTAATTAGATAAACGAATAGTTCATATCGGATGTTAGTAAAATATAGAAATGTTGGGCTTACTACAGGTTTTTGTAGCATTAAGCCTACCCATTTTCTAGTACCAACACGGCCCAAAAAGTCGGGTCGTGTCATATTTGAATGAACGAAGTTAACAAATAAAGGAGTAATGGTGGCTCTTAAGACATGGACAAAGCTAGCATAATAATAAAGTTGCTAGAAAGTTATCAAGATGTATCCATAGATCCTAAGAAGTTACCTTTTAAAAGGGCACATGATCACCCAATTTCATTAAATAACGGTGGAACAACCACCAATTTGTGACCTCACGGACATTGTAGAGCTTAGAAAGATGCCATTGAGGAGCTTCTATACGAAATGTTGAAGTAAGGGATCATCTAATGCATCATAAGTTCATTTTCTTCTTCAATATTTTTGATTCAAATTAAATATTGAACTTGGATATTATACATAGATTATAAGGCTCTTTATGAACATATATATAAAGATAAATTTCATATACAACTTACTGGAGTTGTTAGATGAATTGCATGGTTTTAAGTAGTTTTAAAGTTAGATTTGCTTATGGTCATTATAAAATTAGGACAAATAAGGATGATATCCGAAAAAAGCTTTTAAAACTCATGAAAGATATTGTGAGTTTTTTGTCAAGCATTTTGGACTCACTAATGCCTTTCGAATCTTAACAAATATTATTTTAATCTTTATCTAAGGAAATTTGTTTTGGTATCTTACGATGACATGCTTTTACATAGTCTTGTGTGAGCACATGGTTTATTTGGAAAAGGTGTTTTTTTTATATCATAAGGAAACATATACACATATTATGCTACTAATCGGGGAAAGGAAACCCCAGTTATATCCTCTACTAGGAAAGCATATGTTATATACTAACGAGAGTAAATGCACTGCGCTAAATATATTGAGTGCTTAAGATATATCATCTTTTTTTAACGATAATAAAAAAAAATTGAGACAATTTTAGCAACAAATATCTAGCAATTTAAGAATTTTCTTAGGATGACCAGATATTATTGAACATTTATAAAGGAGTATAGACAAATTAATAAGTTATTGATTGCACTCTTGAAGAACATATAAAGCTTTTTTAAGAATGTTGCGATGGTAGGTCTAATACTGGCATTACCTAACATTAGTAAGACTCAAGAAAGTAAGGCATTAGAGTAGTGTTGATGAAGGGTTGGCATCCAATTGACTATATTAATAAAGCTTTATCTCCGAGTATAGCCATTTGGTTGTTTATGAGAAGGATATGTTAGTTTTAATTATGGAAATTTAACATTGTTAATATGTTAGTTTTGGTTATAACAACTTAACATTGGTCTCACCACCTGATCGGAAAAAGATTTGTGTTATAAACTGACCACAAAAGTCTTAAATATATGATCACAACTCTATTTCAACAAAGATGGTTATCAAAATTGTTGGATATGACTATAAGATTATCTATAAGAATGGAATGGAAAACAATTCTTCCTATGCTCTTTCGAGGGTTCTTAGTTCTAAACTATATATACACATACAATACCAGATCTAAATTCTAACTTGAAGCAATTATACTATATTTCATTCTGCCATTAATTCACAATTTGAAGTACTTTATAACTTACCTCCTCCTGATACATTCCCTATTTAACTGGAGACTAGGAACTCTGATCAAACTTTTAACAAATAAAGAAAATATTCTTAGAATAGTTGGGTTCCATGTGGAACGAATTCAATATTGGATAAAGCAGCTGATGGGTAAACATAGAAATAATAGAGTTCAACCAAGGTAATTTTGGTTTTTGTCAAACTCCACCATATCATCAATGTTGACGTATAACAGAGATATTCTCACAATTTAACTCATCTATTTTATCGTGCTCAAAAAATAGAAAAGTGATCTACTAATTAGAATGGTCTCTAATGTTTCTCAATTAAAGAAATATGTTCCTAACTCAACAAGGTTGCGACTACTTTTCTTAATTTACAAGGTTCAATTGTGAAGATTCCTATAGCAATCTTGGAAAAAGATTGGCAAACAGAATAATCAAATTGCTGTCTAGGTGATCGTCGAATGAGCAGATCAACTACATTCTCTAAAAATCTATAAATAAAATGATGTTATAAACTATTCAATTTGTAAGTGAAGAGTAAATCTGCCTAATATTTATTGGCTCTACCTGTGTTTAACGACTATGAAAAAGCTGTTTGATAGTTGTTAATACAGAGTTTCAGTTTGGCAATGAATACTCCTTTCTTCTCTTCCAACATCTCTTCCTGATTCTTTAACTATTTCCCAAGTTCCGATTCTAAATCGATCGAAAACCCTAGATTTTGTTCTACCGTATCAACTCCAGTAAATATATTAGTCATTAGTTCAGTCATGTATGGCATCATATGAAGGAACAAAATGGCATCCTTGCGAACATCATAAACTGAAATCAGCATGCACTACCAAAATGCCCATTTCAATTGGTTAGCTGTACAGTAGTAATGACCCTAATAACCATTTAAGTTTCTCCATGGATATATATTGGAGAAGCAACAATTACACACACCAAAAAAAAAAAGGATCCTGTTGAAAAAACAAGCAAAATACGACTATATTTACAAATTCTCTACTTAAACTAAATCAGGGCGTGGATTTTTTGAAAAAATAAAACACCTTTTGTACAAAGTTACCTTAAGGGCTTAATTCTTTTTGGGTATCTTTGGCCGCGACTTCGCACTGGCTCTCCTTGCAACATCCCATGCCTTCTGTGGGGCATAGATACCTAGCTGTGCAGCAAAAAATGACTCGTATCCAGGTGAATCAAAAGCAAAGCCTGTATGTTTAGATAATTCTCGTGGAAGTTGAGCTACAGCGTAGCTCCTTTCCTCTTGGGGTGTTAGCCGGTTCTCAATCTCAAGCAGTTCAGCTCTTGAATTGTCATCAGGCTCATGTCTGTGAATTTCCTGAACAATCTGATAATCGTAGGGAAAGAACCATCTTTGAACCCTGCTCCAAAACACATAAAAATTAAGGATACAAATGAATGAATATACAACAGAAAAAAATCAAAGGTTAAAAAAAAATAAGAGATAATAAAGAGTGCATGGAAACCATTTTGTTCTTAAGATCTGGCTCTGAACTATTTATACATGTTTATTTGGTGAACAAACTTTACAATGTTACAACCTAAGTATTCAAGTAATATTCCTTCAGCAAACTTTAAGCTAAAAACCAGCATTGCTTGATAAATGAGGGTTTCTAAACTTTTAAGGGAGTTTTCTTGTCCGTGCAGCTCAACCTAAATCAGCTTTGGGAATCAGTTTAGGGATACAAGACGCATTTTGGATTCAATGGAAACTAATTTGGTCTAATGATTAGTGTGAACAAAATGTGTTAACTAATGATAAAAGATGCTGATCATGTGTTAAAAAATTGCCATCACGTGTTTCAAAATAAATTCCTGAACCTTACCCTTGGTAAATGAAGTCACTGAGGAGTGCAACAATGGGAACAAGAATAATTGCGACGTAGAAATAGAATGTACTCATCAACACATAAATCACGAAATAAACATTCTCCTGCGTTAATGTCAAAATACATATCAGTATGTCATCAGTCATGAGCAGGTCTAGCAATTTCTGATAACCGCAAATCTTTTTGCAAATTGAAAAAGAAGAGATCCAAATAACTTACCCGTAGAAGTGAATATACAAAAATGAATAAGAACCAAGACAAAATGCTTCCTCCAACACTAATGTAATGCCATCTTGTAATTGAATTACAGATCATCAGAAGGCGCAGGTTAACTGTGATTACAACACATGTGAAGGCCATTGTGCTAACATCCCATTGTCCAAACATCTTGCCTGATGGATTTTTACCACAATCACTTGACACGGTCACAAAGGAGTAGAAAACTAAAGATTGCAACACTGAAAAGCAAGCCCATGTAGCCACCACTCTCCACTTGAAAAATACATTCTTTATCCCTTCTTTATACAGTTGAGGATACCTCTTGGACAGTGAAGCACCAACATCCTAGCAAAACACACATTAATGTCACCAAGGAAGTCAAAGATTCAAGCTTACTGCAAATCCTTGTACTTCTAGGATGGAACACTATAAACAATTGTAAACTAAAGGGGTTTTGGAACGTATAATAACCTTGTCAAAAAGCCCAACCATGATAACCGGTAAGGCTGTAAATATGACATTATACAGGGACTGGAACCAATCATCATAGAATCTTTGACCAGAAAACCCGGTATGAAAGGTGAACCAAAATTGGGTCAAGGTGAATGTAAGATTCTTGTAAAAGAAATACGTAATAACCTGCAGAAGCAATAAAAACATCATCAATTTAAAAGGGACATATGACATATTGTTGTAAGAGAATCAACTAAGTGGAAGATTAAGGATTTCAGGATCATAAACTCATACCTTGCATATTCTAAGATAGGACCAACGTCCATGCACAAGCAGCAAATCCGTTAAATAACGAAATTGGGCAATTGCAAAATCACTAGCCATTACTGCCTGCATCCCTTCCAACCCACTAATTCCAACACCAATATGAGCAGCTTGAATCATGCTAACATCATTAGCACCATCTCCAATACTAAGTGTTATCTTACGTGCACCTTTCTTGACAAGACTTGTTACCTAAACATACATACAAATTTCTCAAAAAGAAAGGCCTGGAATACTCGAGATATGCATTTGACACCAAGAATATCTATTTTAAGAAAAATATATGCAACTGTAGCTTTTAAATATGCTCCTCCAAATATACCTAAGCAGTCATATTCTCAAACATATACATGAATTTTATCAAGTTTTCTGTAAAAGTTTATGCATAAGAATGTGACTAATAATCTGTTACCAAAACAAAATGGACTTTCAGTTTAGCACAGTAACGTTAAAAAGTCAGTCTTTCCATTAAATACTTCCAACAAGATAAAAAGAAGAAAATTTGATATTTCCATGCTTTCTGCTCTCCACTAATTGGTAAAACACTTGATTTTTAGATGTATGGTAAATACATGACAAATAATGAGAAGGGTAATCACCTGTGCTTTCTGTAAAGGAGAAACTCGGCAACAAACAACTGAACTACAATTCAAGCTCAGATTCAGTAGCATTACTCGTAAACTTGGGTCTAATGCATACATTAGGCACTTGCCATCTATAATAAGTGCTAATTTTGGTCCAGATATGGTATGCATATGGTGTTGTGCTTCCTCAAGGCAATTTTTTAGCTCTTTTTTTACTTCGTCCTTCATAAAGCGAGCAATTTCTATTTGGTCACCCTGCAACAAAAATTATCATTTGATGGAGGCAATGAATAATGTCTACTAAAATTGAACAGTCCCCAAATTCCTAGCATCAGACAATAATAAACTCTTACCCTGTTTTCCACTTCTCTAATTGCATCTGTTTCAGAACTAATAATAAACTGCTTCATGTCATTGTTAATCAAGTTGCAAGCTGCAGCGAATGATAAGCAAAAGAAATTTTTTAAAATTGCACAAGCATACAAGATGGCACATAACTCAAGACAACACTTACAGAAGGGCAAGATAACATTAAGTAACAACTCACCGTAAGCTATGTTTATTGCTGTTTCCATCTTATCTCCTGTTAGTACCCAGATCTTAATTCCAGCTGTAGAAAGAGTCTCTATACAAGTTGGTACTCCTTCTTGAAGTTTGTCTTCTATAGCAGTACACCCAATTAAAATAAGATCCTTTTCTATTAGTTCTGCAACCTGCATTAGATTTAGTTTGTAGAAGAAGATAACTAGAATATACACTTGTCTAAGAAAAGGTATGCCAATCCACTAAAGAACAATAAGAACTTACTTTGTTTGAAAAACAAATACGTGTTCCAATTAACCTTTTGAGAACAACTTGTAATGGACTGTAGTAATATTTACAGTACAAAATTTTCCTACTAAAAGATCTGTTTATTCCTAAGGTTTTAAATGCAAACCAGCCATTCCAAGTATTTAGCCGCCTTCATCATTCGCTAAATCACACTTACTGCATTTAGTCATTGTTAAATAATAAATTAGAAACAGTATCAGGAACAGTATGCTTGGAAAACACTAACTCCTAAAATCATCTAATTTCAGAACATGATCCATTACTTCTACTATCAGAAGATTTCTAATAAGCAATGGGTACAACAACAGCGAAAGAAATGTTTTAAACGTGAAATATACGTCAATAATGAATAAAAACATTTTGTGATGTTTCTTTAAAATCTACTCACTAAATGATTTAGCAAGTAACAATAGCATAATTGATAACATCTTTCAACAAAACATAGCAAGGGTAGAATAAATCTAATGGAAAAGACATTTTCTCAGGCAGTATATACCTCATCTAGCTTCTTCTCACGATCCCTCAAAGAAGATTTTGCTTGGATGAACTTCTCATTCCAGCTTTCGTACACTTCAGGATTCAAGTCCCTATAGGCTAGGCAAAGAGTACGTAGTCCAGCAGATCCAAAGTGTTCCAAGTGTTCCCTGTTTACTTTTTTAATGCCATCATTTCCACCAGCCAGTCTTTCGTAAATCACAGTATCAGCACCCTAAACAAAGATTTCCTGACAAGTGTTATTTCCAAGCCAACAAAAGCATCAACTCAAAAAGAACCAGAGGACCCAGCAGTGCAGGCTCTCCAACCCAGAACAAGGTCTCAGGTTTGAATCGCATCCTCCTCCCTTGAGGGCTAAGAACCTTCCCCAGGGACAACCAAACATATAGAATCAACAATCCTTAAGAAAAATGATACCTTGCAGTACAAGACAAGTCTACCATCAGAATAACGACAAACAACAGAC
Source organism: Erythroxylum dillonii (assembly GCA_032467995.1). Taxonomy (NCBI): domain Eukaryota; kingdom Viridiplantae; phylum Streptophyta; class Magnoliopsida; order Malpighiales; family Erythroxylaceae; genus Erythroxylum; species Erythroxylum dillonii. The sequence goes on along the minus strand of JANKYE010000001.1, from coordinate 3,305,622 downwards.
TGACGCTTTCTCGTGCTATAACATCAAAGACAAAAAAGATGTCAGTATTATTCAGAATGAGATGATAAAGGAATGTTGGACAAATAAAAGTTTGTGCTTACCTATTGAACTCCAAAACATTAAGAATTTCATACGCTACATCCTGAACTTTACCCATCTTCTCAACATGAGATTCACGAACGTATATCATGGTAGGTGTACGTCTAATGGAAAAAAGAACTAGTTCTTAGACTCAAGATATGCAGAATTTTTAAAACGTAACTGGTATCAAATCAACGTTGTTCTGGTAGATATAGAAGTCTTTTAAAGTAAAGGGAAGAATTAAAAATGGCAAGCACAAGATGGTATAACAAGATCACAAACCGGTAGAAAAAGAATCCAAAGTTCTTTGCAGCAGTAACTAAAGCAGCTTCATCAGGAGATGCAGCTTGGTAAGTGATTTTGTCAGGGGACTCATCGCCTTCAGTGAGCACGGTATGACATATAGCAAGGCATCTGAAAAATTCCTGTATAATGGCAGAAATAAAATTTAACGCACCAGAAATTACAGATCATAATACACAATAAAAGTATGCCAGAAGGACACTCAAGACCATACGCTTTTTATTTAACACATTCTGAACAAAAACAAAGAATTTTCATAGGAAAGTAAAAAGTGGTGCTTAAAATGTTCGTTCTACTTGGCGGCAGTAATTCACTTGCACCACTATATTAATGTATCAAATTCAAATGAAAAGGGGAGAAACTTGAGATTCATCATAGAATTAGTGAAGTTTCAATGAGAAATGAATGTCATAACCAAAACAAATCGTAAGTCTAAGCATCAGCAAGGATTGAAACAACGAGAAGTACCTTTTACCATCAATGTTCAGTTTCATGGCTTACAAACTTATGCAGAAAAGTCTCCAACCGAGACATAACTACAATCACAAACTCCCATGCAGAAAAATAGAAATAGACAACTACAACCACAAAACACATTGGGAAAAAAAATATTGACCGTGATTGTAATTTTCGTAGATCATTTAATCAAATCACAAAATATCCACATACACACTGAAAAAGTAACATGTAATACTTCCATCAGCAATTCTAAATTCTAATCGGAGTAAAATATCATAACCTTGGCTTCTACAAATGCTTTTCTGAAGGGCCCAATAAATATCAAAAGTACAAAATAGTCCTCAAAAAAAATATAATACCTTGCAGAGATCAGGATTAGCTTCATTTCTCCAACCTCCTCGCATAAGCCTAGGATCATCAAAATTAAAACCCTTCTCATGAATTGCATTGGCTGATCTAGGCACCTTCAAGAAGACCAAGAAAATCTTATTAAGAGCAAGTCTAATAAAGGTAATGATGGCAGTATAGTATCTTTATCCATACACAAACTTGTTCTGTTCAATGTTATATAAATGACAGGAATCATACTTCCTGGATAGTCATGCCACTCCTTTGAGCCCCTCCCCGCTCAATTTCTGTGATACCAGTTCCATAAATTTCACCTCCAATAGAACACTTAAAGAACTCCATCAAATTTCTTGTTAAAGTTCCTGTTTTATCAGAAAAGATATATTCCACCTGAAAAAAACACCAATTAAAAATACCAGACGAGTGGATGATGAAGTACAACCAATTTAAAGCAATTCAAACAGCCATATTCATCACCTCCAACATAATGGACATATCACATCCACACACACAAAAATGCTACATGACCATAACTAGTAACATCAAGGGTTGTTTGACATTAACTCACCTGTCCAAGTTCCTCATTCAAATTTGAAGTCCTTGCCAATGCAGGTGTATTGGTATCAGCATGGAACATATGCAAGTCCTTGTTGATAAATTGAGTGCATTGAATAAATTTGATCATCTGGACATGATATTGAAATTGATCAACAAAAAATGGCACATTCCAAAACAGGTAATCTACAATGTCATCGCAAACTGCATGAAACTGGCCTGGAGACTGACCTCAATGGAAACATATAACGAGATGGGGATTATTGTAGAGTATAATGTGATCAGGGTAAACATGGTCAGAGCAGCAACCTAGAATATATAGAACATAAAGTTCAAAAAAAGGCTGGAAAGAGAATCAAAAATTTACAAATGTAGGCAGACAGCATGTATTACCCCAAATCGATTGCTAGGGTCAAATGCCAGTTCCACACCTTTCTCAAGTCCTAGGTAGAAATACTTTCGACTAATGAATACACCACTGCATAATATTGTGAAGCATAAAACATTATCATGCAAGAAATCTAACAACGGCACGAGGCAGCAAGTTTGAGGGGGGAAAATCAAAAGAGCAGAAGTAAAAAGAAATTGACAATTTATCCATTACTCACCTGCCTATGGCTCCAATAAAACACATAATGAAGAGTGTTCCAAAAAGAATGAGTATAAGTTTGTCAAGTTTCCTTTCCAATGTACTTCTCTTAGAAGGAACATTCATTGAATTCATCATAACCTGCAAGATTCCAAACAGCCATAAACCAGTAACTACATGTCAGCAACAAAGTAAGCAGCCAGAATATGATGTCAAAATTGCAAGTAATTGACTTTTCTTGCATTATGGCACAGATATAAACCTACTAAGCTCTAACTTTCTACAAAACAAGACACTCTAATGTCTAGGTACTCACACAATGAAACAAGGAAACTTATGAAGAATAACGAGAAAGTAATATCAAGGTTATCATTCTACCAAAGATGTTCATTAATTTGACAACAAGCACTAAAACAATAAGAAATCAATATTTTGACAACAAACCTTTGTTTCGTGACCAGTAAATACAACCACCCCTACAATGTACTCTGTATTCCTGAGACCGCATCCCTAGAAGCGCACCATACCAAGATCAGTCAAATCATCAAACCATAACAAATGTACAAGAAATATGATGTAAATCCCCATTATGCAGAGCACGGATTCAAGTTTGTGCTTAGAATCATTCAAGGAAATTATTCCATCCTGATTGAGGAAAGCTGAGAGTTATAGAACTAAATCTTTATAAGTGGGACATATAATTAAGACTTACTCTTAATAAAAGTTGGTTTGGACTGAGAGGTAATGTCTGTTTATCAATAATAAGATTGCCAGTGAATGTATATAATGAATTGTTAGGCTGCTCACACTGCACTTCACCTGCATTAATAAATTAATATAAGAATGCTTGTGACGTAAAAGAAAGATGACACTTTAAAGGTAAACATGGAATGTGTGCAAAATTTTAGATATAAACTCTTAGCAAAGCCTATTCAACAATTTCCCCAACCCAGGATACTTTACTATTTCATATTAAACATGTAAGGTGACGAAGCTGAGAGTGTTAGCAGAAAGAAGTTTAAAACAGATGCAGAAATAGCTTGATATTAACTGCTGCTCTGTGGTACTTCAATGTGATTTTGGAGGCATATATACCCCTATATTTCGATAGTCTAAACCTAGACTCAACCTTTGAATTCCACAGCTTTCTCAGGAGTCAAGTAATCCCAGGTCTTTTCCAATGCCTTTCTGATCTTCAGATTTGTTTCCCCATCTAAATTTGATGTCTGGCAATGAAAAAAAATTAGAAAATGGAAAAAGAAAAGAAGGTAATATGATCTAGCAAAAAAAGTCATGCTTTTTATGCAACAACATGAACAATAATGGCTTAAACAGCATGGGAAAAGAAAACCTCAACGTAGCAGACACCATCAGGGTTTGTAGTCGCAAGAAATAGTAAATCTGCAGGAAAGAATCCATCCTGCTTAACCTGAAACACAAAGCAATTCAGCTTCATGTCTGATAAATAATTACGACAAAATAACTGTATGAAAGTTTGCAAATATTTTATTTAACATCCTAGACAACCATGTTATTAACAAAATTCAATCAACAACAGGAGAAATATTAAAAGGAATTCAGTATACTCACCCTGACAATGTCTCCAACCTGCACTTTCTTCCAGGAAAGAGTCTCCCACCTTTGATTTTGCAGAACTTCTATGGGACTATTATTTATCACCATATCATTCTGAAACCGCTTCTGTTGTGCATAAAAGAGGAAATAAAAGAACAACTGAGAAAATAAGCAATTGCCCTACTGAATTATAATTTTCTTTCAAACCCTCATCCTCCAAAAAAAAAAAGAAAAAGAAAAAGAAACATCAAGTTGAAACAGATAAATAAATTCACTATTAACTTTTTCCCCATAAAGAGAAGATCAAGAATGCAACAATTATAATGAACGGCAGTACTTACCCAGTCTTCAAATGCCTCCTTAATAAGAGACACTAAGAGCACCAAGCTCAGAGGGACAACATTGGTAATTGGATTGACTGGGCTGCATGATCAGAAAATATCTTAAATACAACACACAAATGTATGTCAAGTTTACATATCTGCTGCAAACATAAATATTATACTGCAGACAGACTTTAGAACAAATGGTCATATAAAAAATCATAAAAATCATGATCACGACAATATTGACTTCTTATTTCCACTTTCTAAATGCTTTAGAACATCGGTGCATGAAAAAAAAAAGTACAATTTGGCCTGTAAGTCTTATGATGTTCTAAAAGTATGATAATTAAACTCAAAAGATCACACACCATCATTGACCATAAAACCTTTCCTGGAAAATGTTGGGAAATCTATCAGCATCAACAACTTGGCAAATACACAATGTAAGACATGTCTGTATAGCAAGCATGATATCAAGTGAAAATTTTTGTTAGTAGAAATAATGAGTGTGACCGGCATACCTGATTGGGGTCATTGATAAGATTGAGATCAACAAAAAGTAACAATTGGCCACGCGCCTGAACTGTGAATGCAAACAGAATATACTATCAGGAAAAAGGCTCAGATATTCAAATAACAGGAAGGT
>JANKYE010000001.1:3229470-3248107 GCA_032467995.1 Erythroxylum dillonii | reverse complement strand
CATGCTATGTCATATATCATGGACTTCATTAATTTGCTTATAGATTAATATCAATTCATAAATAATGAACACCAAATGAATGAAATATGTCTTTCTTTATTATTAAAGATAAAGTCTGTACACAAATTTGTACAAAATACACTAAAGGCGATTGCCTTTAAGGTACTACTCTAACAAATCTCTCACTTGACCTAAAGCTAATCGCCTTGGTATCTAATGCCATAGGCTAGTACATGAGAATCAAAGCTATTTTGTGATAATGGCTTTGTCAACGAATCAACAATATTCTGCTCGGTGGGAATTCTCTCTATCTATACATCACCTCGACCAATGATCTTCCTGATCAGATGATATCTGTGGAGTACATGCTTGGACTGCTGATAAGACCTTGGTTCCTTGGCCTACACAATAACCCCATTGTTGCATAATACAACTGTATGAGCCCATCACTGTTAGGAACCACACTAAGTTCAGTAATGAACTTCTTGATCCAAACTGCTTTCTTTGCTGCATCTGAAGCCGCAATGTGCTCTGCCTTGGTTGTTGAATCGACAGTCATCTCTTGTTTGGAAATTTTCCAACTAACTACCCCACTGTTCAGTGTGAATATATAACCTGATTGGGATTTGGAATCACCCTTATTAGATTGAAAAATGGCATCTGTATGCCCACTCACTTTTAGATTTACATCTCCATATATAAAAAAAACATCTTGAGTCCTTCGCAAGTACTTGAGGATGTTCTTGACAACCACCTCACCAGGATCCGATTGGTATCTACTCGTAACATTTAGAGCATATGATACATCGGGTCTCGTACATAACATAACGTACATGATAGATCCTACTGTACATGCATATGGGGTCATATTCATGCGCGTCCTCTCATCTTGTGTTTTAAGACTCATAGATTTCGAGAGTGTTATCCCACGAGTTGTGGGAAGATACCCTATCTTAGACTGCTCCATGCTAAACCTCTTTAACATCTTGTCTATATGCGATGATTATGAAAGACCAAGTAACCTTTGCGATCTATCTCTATAGATCTTTATCCCGAGGATATAAGTTGCTTCACCGAGATCTTTTTTAGCAACTTGTTTAGACAACCAAATCTTCACAGATTGTAGCATAGAGACATAATTTCCTAGTAATAATATGTTATCTACATATAATACAAAGAATACGATTGCACTCCCATTAACCTTCTTATACACACAGGTTTCATTTGAATTTTGTGAGAAACCAAACTCTTTGATTATCTCATTAAAGCAGATATTCCAACTTCTGGATGCTTGTTTCATTCCATAGATGGATTTCTGAAGCTTACACACATTTTCGCCATCATTGGAGATGAAGCCCTTTGATTGTGTCATATACACATCCTAGGCTAGATTTCCATTTAGGAAAGCTGTCTTCATATCCATTTGCCATATCTTATAATCATAATGAGTAGCAATATCTAGGAGTATCCTAATGGCTTTAAGCATTGCCAATGGGCTTAAGGTCTTGTCGTAGTCAATTCCTTATCTTTGACGGAAACCTTTAGCCACAAGCCTTGCTTTATAGGTAATCACATTACCATCCATGTCGGTTTTCTTTTTGAAAATCCATTTACACCCAATGGGTTTTTATTCCTTTCGATGTCTCAACCAAAGTCCATACTTGGTTTTCATATATGGAATCCCTTTATGCTTTCATGGCACTCAGTTATTTCTCAGATTCTGAACTCTTTAAAACCTCTTCATAAATAGTAGGCTCATTATCTTCTATGAGCAATATGTCATTCCGTTCAATCACGAGAAATCCATATCTCTTAGGAACAGAGCATATCCTACGTGACCTACAAACTTCCTGTGTTGAAGAAGGTTTAATTGTTACTTCATCTGTATGAATCACAGTCTCAAGTTCAGGTAGTTGATCCGCGTCTATCTTGAATTTCTTCAAGTTCAATTTTGCTCCCACTGTCTACTTTTAAATGAAACTTTTTCTTTAAAAAGACAACATGTTTTGAAACAAACACTTTCTGTTCCTCAGCAAGGTAAAATTGATATCCCATTGTTTCTTTAGGATATCCTACAAATAAACACTTGTCAGATTTTGCATCAAGCTTATCTGGTTGTATGTGCTTCACATAAGTCGGACAGCTCCAAAATTTCAAATGAGAAAGATAGGGACTATATTCACTTCATATGAGCCAGATAGCTCAAAACTTTCAAATGAGAAAGATAAGATTTTTTGTTAGTCCACATCTTATATGGAGTAACGTCAACTGTCTTTGATAGAACTCTGTTTAGCAAATAAACAACTGTCTCGAGTGCATAACCCCAGATTTTGGTAAATTTGCAAAGACTATTATCGACAGTACCATTGTGTTGTGGTGTGTAAGGTGGAGTCCATTGAGATAGAGTCCCATTATCTTTGAGATAATCTAAAAATTCTTGGTCTATGTATTCCCCACCTCGATCAGATCGTAGTGTCTTGATACCTTTCCCAAGTTGGTTTTCTACTTCATTTCTGGATTGTTTGAACTTTTCAAATGCATTAGATTTGTATCTCATCATATATAGATACCCATATTTAGAATAGTCATCGATAAAGGTAATGAAGTAAAGAAAACCACTTTTGACATAGATGGACATCGGACTACATACATTTGAATGTATTAGGTTTAATACTCTAGTCGCTCGTTCACCCTTTCCCTTAAAGGTTAACTTAGTTATTTTGCCTAATAAACAAGATTTACACATGTCATATGATTCATAATCAAATGACCCTAAACTACCACTCTTGTAGAGCTTAGTTATGCGTCTCTCATTTATATGGCCAAGGAGATAATGCCATAAGTAAGTTGATTTTAAATTATCTCGTTTATGTCTTTTCGTGTCATTAACATTCATAATTTGATGCGACATATCTAATATGTAAATTCCATTGCATAATGTACCAGTACCATAAACCATTCCATTCAAACTAATAGAACAACCATTGCTATTGAAATTGAAATGGAAACTAGCTTTATTTAAACAAAAAGCATATAATATGTTCATTGTTAAAATAGGTACAAAATAACAATCATCTAGTTTAATTACAAGCCCACTGGGGAGTGACAAAAAATAAGTGCATACGGCTAATGCAACAATTCTTGCTCTATTGCCCATACGCAGGTCCAGTTCTCTCTTCATGAGCTGCCTACTATCCCTGAGGCCCTGCATATTATTACATATGTGTGAGCCACAACCAATATCTAATACCCATATCTTATAATCAAAAATAATATTAACCTCAATAACGAACATACCTAAAGGAGTCGGGGCATCTGATGCTTGCTTTATCTTCAAGGACTCTAGATAAACTTTACAGTTTATCTTCCAGTGGCCAATCTGGCCATAATGGATTGGCCACAATGGAAGCAAGTTCCTTTCGGCACAGTCATTTTGAGTTTTTTTTGGCTTCACTTCCTTTTGGTTTCTTAGACCTTTTCTTCTTTAGGTTCTTTTTTTCTTGAACTAGAAGAAGAAGAGTCTACCACTAGCACTGGCTTGCTATCTTTCTTAATAGCTTGCTCTGTTGTCTTGAGCAGATTGATCAACTCAAAGATTGTCGTGGAGATTTGGTTCATCCGATAGTTCAACACAAACTGTGAATAACTATCAGACAATCCAACCAAAATTAAGTCAACACTTAATTCATAGTACATAAAAAAAACCTAAAGTGACCAACCTCTCAATATAACCACTTATCTTCAGTGCATACTGCATTTCAGATGTCCTCGAATTCTTCTTAGTCATGAAGAGTAGCCTCGAACCTTTTAGACCGAGCTTGCTCATCAAAAAGCCCTCTAAGATGAAACGCTATAGTATTAGCATCCGTAGACTCATGCTACTTCTGTAGCTCTGGTGACATAGAGGCTAGTATAATGCAAGTAGCCAAGTCACTATCTTTGAGATGCTTACGATATGCTCTTTGATCCTCATCAGAAGCATTAGTAGTAGGGGGATTAGGAAGTGGAACATCGAGGACATAAACTAGCTCCTCAGATTTAATAACAATTCTCATATTTCTCACTTAATTAAGAAAATTGGGTCCAGTCAATTTATTAGAATCCATAAGTGACCATCAATTCACATTGGAAGACATCTTCAATTAACCTAAATGTGAGGAGAGAAAGAATGTTAGAATATAAATACATGCATGATCATAAGGACTTACATGGCATGCATATAACTCCCTCTAGTTTCAAAGAATCCATAGCCCTCACTACGAATCTAAGAAAAATTATGATAAAGTGTCTTAGTGGGTTGACATCCGACATTACTAAGAATGACCTTGGGTTTACCCAACAAGCTACCTTAGGTCAATCGGTAGGTATCGATCATATCAATTGCATCATAAATGCAACTATCGTCTAGTGTTATCAACTCGTGATGTATGCACACACATTGGGTTATCAATTCTTGATGCGCTTACATCTGATGTACGCTACCTAATTGCACTTCTGTCTAGGTCGACCTTAAGTTTACTCAACAAATCAACGCTTCTAATGAAAACCGACCCATTAATCTAAAAATCTTATTTTCACGGTTTGAAAATATTTGTATAGAGTGGGCTTGGGTTTACCCAACAACCTTAACTCTAAAAGAATTTTGGTTCTCCCCATATTAATAGAAGGCGTTAGCTTTCATATTATGTGTGAGGGATTTCATACTCTGGTCCCATCTAAGTCGTAGAATTATGTCACAATGACTATATTGTATGATTTAGGACGTTTCGTCAATCACATTGAATCGATATCCATAACCATCCATCATCCCATCTAACCAACCTTAGCATGCATTCTTTAATGCAACAATCTCACAAGGTTTTCTTCTATAGGTTGTGACGTGTTATGCATCTAAAGATTTGTCAACTCTTGAACCGAATTGCTTTCTAATGTTGACATCAACTAATTTCTCAATCCGTATGTTTTAATTCCAATTTAAAATACCAATATACCAAATGTAATACCCTCTACTCTGATGTACCAATTAAACACTTTAATTGTATCACGCTTGCCATATCTAGCCATACTAGACATGAAATACTTGAAATAGATTAATATAATATTAATCTCTTAGATTTCCAGATAATTTGAGAACATCAAATTATCATCCTAAGTATCTGTAAGTAGTTTCCATTCCATCAAGATTACTTTGGCACTTGTCACATAACTTGTAATAGCCAAAATAATCAAGACAACTGAACATACCAACGAGACACTAATATGACATATTTGACATCCAAATTTTTTTTTGGAAACCCAATTGCAAGCAAATCAATTTGGCATGAATACAACATCAAATTAACATATTTCTGAACACATAAAATATGATTCGAGGCATTGAAAAAAAAACACATAATCACCACTTCAAACAAACCAGGTCCAACAGTTTTCTAAAAAATGTCCAACTCTGTCTTTTGCTTGAAAAAATCATTGAAAAAATTTCAATAAATGCCAAGAAAATTACAGAGGCTATAACATGTTTCTAATATGTTCCATTAGTTTTTTCAGAATTTATTTCCAAGAAAAACTTAACCAACCTCAGCAACCAAGTCAATCCAAAATTTGTGTTCATTAACACAGATATTCCCATCAGCATATAAGAAATTCTCAAATAAATATTCAGTCACTTAGAAAACATTTTTCCCATCTTCATAGACATTTATAAACATCTTATAAAGAGGTTGGTGAAAGAAAATCCCAAAAATAAATTTTTTAGAATTTATTATCTAATTTACAATCATGCTTATTCATGTAATGTGCATAAGCACAACAACCAGAATAGTGGGGACTTAATTAACAAAAAGATATCAAATCACATCGATAAAATTTTTCCTTCCACAAACATATTTAGCAACATCTCATGAGTAAATCTGGGCAAGAAAATTTTAAAAACAATATCTCTATACTGATTTTGAATTCAATAAAATTAGAATGCACAACTGTCACAACCAATCGATAGCATCACACATGTTATGGTTTCTCCTTTATACGGGGCACAAGTGGCTCTGATACCATTGTAGGAAAATCCAGGTGTATATGTCCCATGTTAGAACCACAACCTCCTCATAAGAAATTCCTTATGAGTGTTTCTATTGATTTAATGGCTCCTCTTGTTAATAACATATTAGAAGACTAATAGATATGCATGAGGTTGAGGACTTAATTGATTAATTGTAGTCTACCTCCAAAAGATAAGGCTCTATTGGTCTATGAGGTCACTCTCTTCTAAATTTTTTCAAATAAAGGATAGCATTCACTAAACAAGGTCCTTCTGGTTGTGATTGGTAAGCCTAAACAACATAAAAAGGTTGGTTGTGATTGGTAAGCCTAAACAAAAGACAAAGGTTTGTTTCCTTCTCATTCTAGCTATAAATGTAATTCTCTCTTTTATTTGATTTGTACTTTTGGATATAATAAAATGGCTTTAGCATAGTTAATAGTAAATCTAGACATGGAACTGAATTAATTCAAAGTAGACATCATAAGATCAATTGAGTCATAATTAGCTTTAGAGAATAACTATAAATCATCTACAAAGCACAAATTCAATAAGGAGAGTTTCTTGCACCTGTTGTGATGTTTAAAGTGTGTTTCCTTGCCAACATTGTAATTTAATAAAGAAGTTAAAACTTCCATACATAATATAAAGAGATAAGGTGATATGGGATTCCTCTGTTTAAACCCGCTTTTATATGGAGAAGTAATACATACTTTAATTCATTTAGGGAACCTATTAGGAAAACCCATCACTTCAAGGAGTTTCAATATGAATTCCAATCCACATTATCAAATGCCTTTTTGAAGTCTACATGAAGGAACAATTCCTTGTAAAATTCCTCCTTAAATAACTACTCAAGAGTTCTTGCACTATGGAGATGTTATCCCCTATTGACTTACCTTGCATAAAAGAACTTTGGTTATCACTAACTAAGGATCCCATAACCAATATTAGTTTGTTAGCAATAATTTTGTAATCACTTTGTAGAGGAAATTGGAGCAAGTTACTGGTCTTTAATCCTCCAAGGAAGTTGGGTTATTTAGTTTAAGGATCATGGATAGATCGGTTTTATTAATTTTCTTCCAAAAAAAATCAAGAAGAAAAGAATTCTTTGATAGCTTCTTTCACCATTGGTCTTATCTTAGGCCAAGCCTTCTACGAAAAAAGACCATTGAATCCAACTGGACTTGATGCTTTGTAGGATTCATTTGAAAAATCACCTTTTCTATTTTAGAATCTGTAATATTCTTGATTAGTGATTCCACCTCCACATTCGATAATTTGTTTTTAGTAATTGATTCTAGGAGTTGAGGATGTATTGTTTTCTTCTAAGAGCAGTAGAATTCCTTGAAATACCTCTCAATCTCTTTCAAAAAATTCTCTTGTATGCATATCATTGTCCCATCCTATGTGGTGATTGCATTTATTGAGTTTGAATTCCTCCTTAGGGAGTTGAAGAAACATTTAGTTCTTTTATCTCCTTAAACCACCTAAGCTTGGCCCTCTGCTCCATTAAACTAGCGTGGTTAGTCAAAGCCATCAAGTAAAAATTAAGAGAGAATCTTCAGGATTATAAGACAAGATAATCTGTATATGAGATAACTTGTCTTTTACTATGGTAATCGCTTGAGAGGTACTCTCTTCTTTCTGCTTCTTGACAAACTTCAATCCTTTTTTGATTATCTTAAGCTTCTACACACATCTGTAATGGAATGTTCCTTTAACATTTGCCTCCACACCTTTCCTTAGGATATCCTGGAACCCCTTAACTTCAACCAGATAATTGTTAAATTTAAAGGGGAAGCATATTTTCATCTTTATCCTACACTTTAATTAGGGTATGGTTAGAGAAGATATGATCTAAGAAGGAGGCCTTGCTTTCTAGAAATTATTGTAACCATGCCCAATTAACCATAGTCCGATTTAGCTTTTTTTTTAAGGACTATTCATTAGTTTGTTTATTGCTCCAAAAGAAGATGTGCCCATACGCCTTAAGGTTAAAGACTCCTAATAGTTCAACACAATCTTTGAAATCTAGAGAGTAATTTCTTAGTGAAAAGTGCCCTTTAACTTTTATCCTATAAAGGATGGAATTAAAGTTTTCTTTAATTAAGCAAGGCCCTACCACTCTTCTTTGAAAACTCAAGAAACTCCCCCAAAGATCCTTCCTTTGAAAAGCATAGTTAAACCACAGACCACAGAGGCAAGGATGGACATATTCTTCTTAATAAAATGCCACCTCATGTGGATAACCTGCATCTTTTTTTACAATACCTTAACGTCAACAATCTTTGCATCAAATCTAACTATAATTCTGCCACATGCATGAGCTTGGCAGTTTGAGATGAAAATCTAAGCTCATCTTAGTTTATTTAGAAACTTAAGATTATCATATTTGATTTTTTTTTCAGTACTGCAAAAATATACTGGTTTTCATTAACTTAAAAAAATCCTTTAGAGCTAAAAGTTTTTTAGGATAGTTAAGACACCTAACATTCTCTATTATAGTGGTCATAATGAAATGCCTTAATAGCCTTCACCTCTGCTCCTATTTTCTTTTCTCCTTTTGACATTAGTGAATTGTTCATTGAGTTCGTTTCCCCCAACAACTTGAGGTTGAAGGGGAGGAACTTGCCTCCCTTTCCATTTAGTTATTATCCAACTATTCTCCATGTTGAGGGACCATCTTATCCTATATTGGATCTTCACTAGTATTGCTTGTTTATGATTTCTCCTTATGTTGATGTGGCTCTTTTGAAGTAAAATGAGTTGGAACCTCTATAGTTACCTCATGGCTTTGGCTCATCTTTTCACTTTCTTCTTTATCCTCATACTCAATTCCTATCGATTCGATATAATCCCTTTTATGAAATATTTTTCAGTTGACTTCCACTTCTTACCTTGTAGTTTCAATGAAGGCTTCAAGTGGTAATCCACTACTAAATTGTCTTCATATACTATCCCATTTAAGACCAGTCTCATAACAGTTATTTGATTTGTCAAATCCTTGGAGATATATATATTAATATATAGACGACCATGATCTAATCTCTTTCTTTTTATTGTGCTTTCATCTATATATAAAGGTTGTCCCCCGTAGCTTGCTATCATACTTAATCCTTTGGTAGTCCAATATTCCAAAGGAACATTGTACAATTTAACCTACAAAGGAACTGACTTGTGTTTTTTCTGTTTTAGCATGAAACCCAAATTGCCAAATCTAAAGAAATAGTGGTAGATTCTTCACATTCCAGGGGCCTTCTTCCAGGAATTTAAGTGCATAAGCTTTAGAGGAAAAGGCAAAGAGAGTTAAATTTTTATCGATTAGTAAGACTTTCACTAGGCCTTTGTTCTTCCAAACATTGTTTGCCCATTTTTCAGCACTAGAAATGAAGGTCTCGTTTTTAAGAAGAAGCCCACCAGTGAAGCTTCCCAAGTTCTTGCTTCCTTTTGAAGAACTTCCAATCGAGGAGAGACAATGACTCTACCATTTTCTTCTTTGGGAGGGGAGTAATGGAGTGTTAAGTTTTCATCCACAGCAATCGCTTTCTTCCAGCTTTTCTTAACTTTAAAGGTGTAAGAAAAGCTCTTCTCAATTGGTTTGAAGGTAGGGTCAAGATCAAGGTTTCGAGAGGGTAACAAGCGAAAATCAACTGGTAATTCTTCGCAAAATGCTGGAGCTTCAAGTGTCTGCATAATAATCAGTACTGCGGAGGGAAAGTTGATCAGATATGTGAATATATTTTCAAAAAGTTGTTACCAAAAATGGTAACTATTCAAAGGCAGGAGCACAAAGGAGGTTAGAGGATATAAATGCCCCTATCTGGTTCACTTAAGAGGTAAGGGAAGAAAAAAGGGAGGTGAATGCAATAGTTGTTGGATTGATGATACTGGGGAATGGGCACATAAGTAGGATGTGGTTGAATATGGTTATTAAATTGTTAGATGAGAGAGTAGGATAACGATGAACCAACCTAAGGGACAGAGCTCCCATCTTTAGGATATGGGATTGCGGAGAAAGACTAGAGAGAAAACATGTTTTCATATGTGCAATGATTTTTGGTAACATGCTTTATGTTATCTTATCAATCTCTTAACATAAAACTCAATGGTACGACCAAATGAATGATCGAAGTTGTTTTGAGACTTTAATAGAAGAAAAAAAATAAAAGTGTCTAACGACAATGATAAAAGGTAGCAAATAGAAAGGAATAGTACTCCACTAATGATAGTGAATATAAATATACTCAAATAGGCTTTTATACTAAGTTGAAAAAAATATCAAGAAAATTTATTGTTAGAAAATTCCATATTAATTAAAAATGAAAATATTAAAGGGTTAATAAATATTAAAGGCCAAACTCGGTATAATCATTTTGACAATGGTTGGATCCAAGCCTAATTCTTGTTAATGAGCTTTACACTCTATCCATATTGAAAAATTTTTAATGTAGTATTAGAGCAGGACTGGTCTAGATTCTTAATTTTCCGATTGTCCTTATGGATGTTCAATCCTAGCGATTCGGTTTAGTTATCGCTGCGTTTATTTCAAAAGACAACTGGATGTCTAGTTCCAGTTGTACTTGATAAGGAGTGTTAGATAATCCCACATTGATTAAATATGAAAACTGTTATAGAGTTAATAAATGGTAAAGGCCAATTAACCAATGAATAGTTCTAGTCATTTTAGCAATGATTGGACATGAATCTAATTCTTATTAATGGCCTCTACACTCTATTTATATTAAAAATTATAATATTTACATTATATATTATATGTTTTCTATGTAACAGAGAATTCCTATTTATACATAATGCCTATATTCAAATAATGAAAGAAAATAAAATGATCGTTACAAATTTAAATTTTTTTCACAAATTAAAACAATTGGTAATTTATATTCTAAAATGTTCTCTATATTATCTTCAACAATCTATTAAGATTAAATAAAAAAAATCATCTGAATTAATTAGTGCTAAAGATTTAACATTTCATCAATAAAATGTAATCATGGAAAGAATTACCGCGTCATCCAATGTGCATAAATAGCAACATAGAGATTTTTTTTTTTTTTTGGCAAAAGCATTATACGAATCGATTGCATTACCATGGTTATATTTCTGATTGTAAAACTTGCTGTTTTCCTCTTCATACCTTTATTAAGGACTGTTCTAAAGCCATTTGCTTACTCTGTCCAAATTATCAAACTGAGCCAATTGTAGAGAGGAAGACACAGCAACTCCCTCCATAAGTAATGATTGTTTCCCGACCAGTATCAATGCATGGGATTCTTAGACTCATCGTTACTATAGACGGTGTTTTGTTTTGTGGAGCACTCTCCCTTCCCAAGCTTCACTCGCCAAGCATTTGGAGCTGAACTTAATCCTTACATGGATCGAGGGGCTTTCCACATAAATCTTTGTTTCCATCATAAGAGCTCCTAGGAAAATCGCTTAAAGGTTTGCCCTCAGGAATTTCTCCTACAAGAAGGTTATCTGATAAATCCAGTTCCTTCAACCTTCGCAGCTTCAGAAATCCTCTCGGTATTCGTCCAGTGAAATGGTTTTTCTGCAGATTCAACGTTTCTAATGAACTAATATTTGCCAATGCCTCAGGCAAGCTGAAACCAAATTTGTTGTTGCTCAAGTCCAATCTTGTTAATGATCCTAACCTTGCAATGGTTGTTGGAACGCTTCCTTCAAGATGATTGCATGACAAATTGATATAACGCTGCTCAGTTTGTGCCCCTTCACCAAGTTGTACACTACTTGAGAACTCATTATCAGAAAGGTCAATGTATGTCAAGGAACCATCAAGGAAGGCACTTCCAATCTTGAAAACTTCATTTACAGAACCTGTTAGCTTGTTGGAGTGGAGGTCTAGCACACCCAGATGCTGCAAGCTGACTACCGAAGCAGGGATCGATGAAACAAGAGAATTTCTTGAAAGATTTAAGTAGTAAAGCAGAGTGAGGCTTCCAAGCCATCTTGGCAAGCTGCCTGTGATGTTGTTAACTGACAAGTCTAGTTCTTGAATTGGACTTGGAGTCGTTCTCAAAAATTCAGGAAAATCTCCTTGGATTCCACAACCAGCTGCATATAACTTGGACAAAGACGGAAGAGTTGCAAGCCACTTTGGGAAGGAAATGAAGTTGAAATGGTTAAACGAAACATCTAAAGTTTGAAGATTTTGGAGGGAAGACAAGTCAGGAGACAGTGGTCCTTGAATCCAATTATGCGATACATTCAAGATAATCAAACTAGAGAGTTTGCCTATTGAATTTGGTATTTGGCCTGACAAATAATTGTTGCTCAGATACAACTCTGTTAAACCTGAAAGATTGCCCAGACTAGAAGCAATTACCCCTTGAAGCTTGTTATTTGCCAAGGAAATCCTTTGAAGGGAAAGCAAATAACCAAAATTAAGCGGTATTTTTCCTGTCAGATTGTTATCATTCAACCTAAGGAAACCAATAGAAGACAATTGGCCAGGAATCAAAGGAAAAGGGATCACTCCCTCCAGATAATTTGTATCCAAGTACAGCTCTGACATGGCAGTCAAGTTTGATACAGACAAGGGAATATGACCTGTTAAGAGGTTGTCCGAAAGATCCAGCTTTTCTAATACCTGCATTTCACCAATCTTGTGTGGTATAGGACCAGTTAGCATGTTGCCATGTAGATCCAACTGTACTAGATTACTCAAGTTTGTGAACGAATTCGGTATCACACCAATAAACTTATTGGAGTATAGAAGTAGTTGGTTAAGAAATCTTAGATTTCCAAGGCTGGCAGGGAGAGAACTAGACAGCATATTCTCGTGCAAGTGAAGTTCTTCAAGTTTTGAAAACTTACCAATACTATCAGGTAATGGCCCAGTGATCCTGTTTCCATAAAGATATAACTTTCTGAGATTTGGCATTCTCAGACCAATAGATGGTGGAATATTTCCTGCAAGGCCAATTAGGCCACCAAGATCAATAACTTCAAGGGAACTGAGAAGTGCTATAGAAGGAGACAAGCAGCCTATCATCTGCGATTGGAATATGAAATCATTCGAGGAAACTAATCCAGCTAGACGGATTTCAGTCACCCTACCAGTGGTGTTATCACACTTAATTCCTTCCCAGGTGCAGCAATTATAACCAAACCACTTTGCCAATCTGTTTGAGGTATCAACCTTAATTCCTGCCTTGAAATCCATTAGACCCTTCAAGTCATTTACATTGCATACTTGACCAACATGTTGTTTACTTTCTCCTACTGCTAATAAGATGGTGATTAGGAAAACTAACCTCAGCATTTTGGCTGTGACTGATAAAAATTGTTCACAGATTGTTCCGCGAGGAAGAAACAAAGTCAGTTTGCGAGGAAACACGAGTAGACAATGAGTTCAAACTGTCTAGAACTTGGGAGTAAAACTGAAGTTGGGTCCACGAGAACTGTTCTTCCTTTACTTATGCGTTCTTTTCTCCTTTACAGTTTGCATTGCTGAAAAGCATAAATAACTCTGAATGATGATGTTCTTGGTCATGGTTAAAGAAGTCAATAAAGAACCAAGATCCTCCACATGGTGGTGTTCAAGCAAAAGACAGGGGTCCCCTGCTGCAACAGTTTCAAAATGATTAAAAAACTAAACCTGGGGGCTCATTTTATAATCTTTAAAAGAATAGAATGTCGTTCCTCATAACCTGTTTTCTGTTGTGTTGTATAGATTTACTTTTTGTTCATCGACATGAATTACACTGCCACCATTCAAGATCATCAGATGAAAAAAAAAAACGAAGGTAAGATCACATGGGGTTTTGGCCCTGGAAAATTATCTACGATGTTCGGAAAATCATTTTAATGTTATTGTTTAACCGACCAAGCCTTGGAAACAATCCTTTCAACCAATTAAGAATCCTCGATATTGATCAAGCGTTACCTCAATATCGAGGTTGAAATTTTATGATTCAATATTATATATAATACTATATGATTTTCTATTTCCATTCTTTTAAATCCAAAACCTTAGCAAAATTAAGCAGTAAATCAGAGTCACTTTAGTGGTCTATCCAACACAAAACTGTAGTTTCATCGCCACCTAAGTTTTCTCAGGTCACTTTGCCACAACTCCTGATCATTACTTATGATAATTACTGGTGTGGTTAAATCATTAATCCACCTATACCGAAGGTTGTCGGAGGTTAATGTACTTAAATAGTTTATCTCTCTCTACTTTTTCCGATTGTCTATTAAACTCTTTCTTGGGTTTCAATAGGATGCTTCAAGCAAGTGACTTGGGTCACGAAGCTTCAGCATCTCAGGGTTTTTCTGGATCTATTTTCTTGGAGGTGTCTCCGATTATTTCTGAGCCAGCTTCTCTTTTGTAGACCTTAGATTTTATTCATATATTCAGCCTATTTTGGTCTAATTCTGGAGTTCACACTTCAATAAAATAGACATTTAGCTATGTTTTTTTTGCCATGTCCCATAAATCGTCGCTAAAAGTGAACATATTGCGATAATTTTCAAAATCGTCATTAAATCTTAAGTCTTTAGCGACTAATTATAAAAACGTCACAAAAGGATCAACATTTGGTAACGAAAGACAAAAATCGTTCCCAAATAGTAAACATTTAGTAATGATTCCCAAAAATCATCATAAAATGGTCCACAATGGGTGACGATTTTAGACATTCGTTGGTAAATGAACTTTTGATGATGTTTTTCAGAAATCGTTACCATAATTTGGTAAACATTTGGTGACCAATTTTTGAAATCGTTACCAAAGAGTTCACAATTGGTGACGACTGTGTAAAATAATCATTAAAGGAAGTTTGGTGACAATTTTTAGAAATCGCCACCAAACGTTCGTAGACATTAAGCTACGTGTTTTTTACTACGTTTTTCACATTGTCGCTAAAAGTAACCATTTGGTGACGATATTTGAAAGCGTTACCAAAGGATCAATATTTGGTGATGAATTTTGGAAATCGTCATCAAATAGTCCACATTCAGTGACGATTTCTGGAAATCGTCACCAAATGATCCACAGTAATTTGCAACACATTTGGTGACAATTTTGGAAAGAGAACATTTTTCAAAATTGTTAAACTAACATTTTTATAATCTATCATAGTTAAGAAATGTTTTATTGGAGACTTATTTTGAATGTTTACAATGTATTGTTAAAAAAACACACACAACATAATTTTAAGTGTTAAACAGTAGTATTAATTAATCATTAATAATTAGTAACGATGCAAAAATTAGTTATAAAAATTTTAATAATTGTATGAATATAATAATATGATATATGAAGTAGTATGAACTTTGAATTAGAAGGTTAATAATTCTTACAGTCATAGTAAAAGAACAATAACAGTCCACACTCAATAGTACGCAACTTGACCCCTAACTAGTAGAGAGGTTGTTTGACAAATTCTTACAGGTACAAAAATAAATCAACTTTAAAGTTGAGTCCAGTTGATTGCATCGATAAATGACAATGATATAATTATTTTTTTGGATTCCAAGTGACATGCGAGTTAGTAAAGGTAAATGAACCCACAATGTCTGGATTCTTGAGAAGGGTCCTTGCATATTCGAAGCATCATTGAAACAATGATAGTTCTTCCTTTAGGTGTAGGGTTTTTCACACCTTCTTACAACAACATTTTCCCTATAATATGTATCAAATAAACGAATATGTCACATATGGCTTTCACTTTTAATGCACAGACAAAATTTCATAGTCTTTCAAAACCGCAGTTTTTCTTAAGTCATCAAAATATTCTTTTCAACACTTCGAATACATTCAAGATACCATCTATGACCATATTCACTATTTGATCCAAGCAAAATGAGATCATGTTATTTTTCAATGCCATGATACTTTCGGGGATATTGTTAAATCTAACAAATATTGCCAAAACTCTAAGTACCCGTGTTCAGTTCTCGTAATTCCTTAAGTAATTAATTCCTCAATGAAGTAATATTATCTCATATTATTTCCAATTTCTCAATTGAATTATTTTCTCGAATGGTTTTCTCCATTCGTACGATTTCCTCTGATTCCACATTGACTTATTGCAATGTCAAACCATTCTTACTAGTTTCTCCACTCATTTCAATTTATTCACAATCTTAACTTCCTATGTTGGTATCACATTCATCCAATCAATTAGTATCCCCTGAACATATTTACATATAATGTATTATGGGCCTAAGTTCTCCTCACATTAGCAAGAGTGTCGCCTCAGATTCAAGAATCCAATCATATAGTTGGATACTTTACATCAAACAAAATGCATGCACTCTCAGTAGCTGTTTTACATCTTATGCTTAAGTCTTCGTTGGGAATAGAGCTCCAATATTCACTTTTAATTTATTTCGTTTTCATTCATTCTTAAAAGTAAACCATCTGGTCTACTTAACCTTTTTCGGTGAAATTCTTCTTCCAAAGAAGATTTCTTGCTACTATTAACTATATTGTTCATCTAATCCTTATCAATCAATTATTCCCATCATTGCTTATCAGACATTCTTAGTACCTCAAAAAGATCAATTTCAACTATTCATAATATCTCAACAAGATCAATTTATGTTATAACTTATATGCTCATACTATCCTTTATAATAAAGCTTAGTGAAGCATTAAGTAGAACCATTTACTCTTGTACCTTGGTATATACCATCAAAATCATTACATCTTATCTAGAGATGTATTTAAGACAATTCACTAATTAATAACTTATATTAGGATACCTTAATCTTATTTGATTTAGGAAAACACTTCTCTTTTTGTGCCTGACCTCGGTCATGGGAACTATGCCGCAATCATGCCCTTCTTCTTTTTCTCGAATTCATCACACACAATAATATCTTTAACAGTCTCAATCTATCCCTGATCGATCACTATAAGCACTTTCATGCATTACTCTAATTCATCTTAGATTTTGAATTATGGGAACTATGATTAACAAATATTCATATATCATAGATTGCTTCCTATATCATTACCACACATATAATTCTTATGTGCTCAATTCTCACACTTGTCATGGTGATCCCATTATTAAATATGTGCTCACAAATTAACAACTTAACTGTGATAACTTTTACAAATCTCACCATCTTTATCCCTTCTTCCAATTACCAGTATATCGTCATGCCTACGTATGTTCACTATCAATTCAGAATTATAGATACATAATCATCCTAAAATTCCGATCGCAATTCCACTAACATATTCTTATGGTGAATCATAAGTCTTATCACATTTATCCGATAATCATTTCAAGTCCAAGTTTAACCCCTCAAAGTCATAGAAAATTTTATTTTCTTTCAACTTGGCTTGTACACTTTAAATCTCGTCATTCATCTTTATATCATTACCTTCCTTAATCAGTCCATGACAATGTATTCACTTCTATATCACATTCGGGGATATATTACCACAATACAATATTAATATCGTATCCCATAATACATCCACAATACAAATACATTACATCATTATTTATCATATCTAACCATATACTATTTCCCATTTCTAAATATCCATAAACTTTCATTTTCTCATAGCCAGACAGATCATCATTTTCCCACTACTTCCACAATTTGAACACTTAACAAATGCTCATGTATGTGGCTCATATAAATGCAACTCAGACTAGGAATCAGTTGCCGCCACCTGCTATGACATGACTGAAATGCATGTAACTTGACACATATGTTGAAAAATGCCCATGTAAGATACTAAATCTGGGCTCTGATACTAAAATGTAACACCCCACTCTCGTAAGACACGTACCCGACATCTTAGGTGATATCCGAGTACATACCCTGTAAGGGTGGCATGCTAGAGTAGTCATTTAGTCAAAATTTATTACAAAATCTTTATTTCTTTAAAACAATGACCAAGTATGCGGAAATTATTAATCAAATCAGGCCCACTTTAAACATTTCCATTCAACAGCCACTTGGGCCCATTTCATAAACAAAACACTTACAATCATAATGTCACTTTGTTACCAAAACAATCACATACACTTAATACAAATCTTGCGGAATATAATTCAACAATAAAATCACTGAAGACATATGCAGGTGCAAACTGATCCTGAACCCTAACTCATCCTCATTTGCAATGGCTGAACTCCAATTGGTCTAATTGGATAACTCCTATGAACCTGAAAAGTCACGTTGCAATTTTTTATGAGTTTTGCAAACTCAATGAGTGAACCATCATTGATGATTTCACCCAGGTCAAATACACAAAATCACATATTTCATATAAGTTCATTCAGATTATGAATAATCCAAATACTTGCATTATTATAGCACATCATATAATCATTACGAATCATAACAGATATATATACAAATACAGATGCATATGAGACTCCAAATTTATTATTATTGTTGTGACCGAGTGCCTATCACATACATATACAGATACTGGCCCATTGGGCTCAGTCAAAATAGAATCACGGAGTATAGCTCTACGTGCAGAATTAGAAATCACGGAGTATAGCTCTACGTGCAGAAACAGAAATCGCGGAGCAAAGCTCTACGTGTAAGCGCTTTCATACTGGCTATTACGATCACAAT
>JANKYE010000001.1:3210207-3229370 GCA_032467995.1 Erythroxylum dillonii | reverse complement strand
AAAATTACTAAAAATATATTAATATTGTCCGATTCAATCCGAAGTTTCATTAAACCAATTTACCCGGAAAATGCCATAAATGCATGCCAAAATACTTAAGCACAATTAAGTACATAATCAATAGCAATAACAAACATAATTCGTACTAACTTCCTTTACTATTCTAACCCCTAATTTGGGGTGTTACAAAGAGAGCTGTGTTATTGAGGCCCAAATCCCAAGGTAATTAAGTCAAAATTTGTAGGTGATAATCTGCCAGCACTGTATTACCTTCAACATGGTCATGTTGAAATTTTCAGTTCTAGATTAGCCAATTTCACTCTAAATTGCATCACTTTGGTATTTCATCACCTAGAACATACAAAGACACGAATTACCACAGAAATACAGGCAAAACATCACAAAGGCCTACCAAAAGAATATAAAATACAAAGAATTAACATGACAAAATGCAAGTTATCAAGAATAACACAAACAAACGCACAGATGATCATGATTTATGAAAAATAATTTTACTTGCATTTCTAGATGCAAAATCATTAATAATATTATCAAAATCAATAGTGCTCAACATATCCTTCTTGATAAATAAAATAGCTAAACCATTCAACCTATTACGGTCTTATTTAATTATCAAAGAATTTTTATTTAATTATCAAATACATCTAACTATTTACGATCTTATTTAATTATCAAATAATTTTTATTATTATTTAATTATCATGACATGTTTAATAGAATCAAATGAATTTTTATAATAAATAAAATCGTTTACATAATTTTTGAATTGAGTAACTTAAATTATTTGATTTAGTCATATTATTACAAAAACACAAATCCAACAATTATTACATTACTTGTGATAAAGTATAATGAAAATTATAATTACAAAAATTAAAATATTTATTAATATTTGTATTAATAATAAGTAATCTAAAAATAAACAAGGAGAAACAAAAATACACGCAATATCATTTAATATTAATGTTTTTTTTAATTTAAATGAAATTATATTACTCATTAAAACTAAAAATACATGATATACAAGCCTAAAAAGGAACAGAGACTAGATATAATCATAAAGAGAGGCTTTAGTAAAAGACCTCTATCAAAAAACCACCCAAAAACAACCCCTACTTACAGATGCCACCGCCTACGCATAGCCAAACTCAAACCAATCTGTTTCCCAGTAGCAATAAGAACATCTCGGATAGCATTACAAATATAATCAGCTAAATCATACTTAGGTCTCGCCATAAGCTTATAAATCCTCCGATTACGCTCCTGCCAAATATGATAAATTACCATCTGGAAGGAAGTCCGAACAATGAGACCCTCGAATCGCCCGGCTCTAGTTTCCCCAATTAAGAGAGCTAAAACGTCACTCCAACCATAAGAGGGAGGAAACAAATCAATCAAATGCACAATGCGACTCCAAATCGTTTTGGAATAGTCACAGTAAAAAAACAGATGGTTCCGACACTCTGTCACTTGGTTACACAACACACAAATAGGATCAAAGTCTCCAAACCATCTGTCTTTGGTACGCAACCTATTTTTGATCGCCAACCAAACAATAAACGCCGCTCGTGGACTGACTACCTAATGTCAAACCACTTCTACCCAACTAACATCATGAGCAGATTTATTTGAGAAAACACCACTATGATTAAGAGACCATACCATGTTTATTTGACAAATGCCATGTTTACCTGTACAAAGGAATGCTTTCAAAATACACTCCATCTCTTTGATGACCCTTTTCGGAATAGCCACATGAGCCGCCCAATGGATATGCATACTATTCAACACTGCAACAATTAAAGTCACTCTCGCAGCAAAAGAAAGAAAACGATGTTGCCAAGCATTAATCCAACTCCTCAATTTTTCTAACAAAGGAAGAAAGTCCAAAAACTTCGGTTTACCCGATATAATCGGCACTCCCAAATACCTGAAAGGGTGATGCTGGAGAGGCAACCCCGCCACTCGACTAAGTGCCTCCGGATTGGGAACATCTGAGGAAACATAAATGCCACTCTTCTGGGCATTCATACTCAAACCTGACCACCGCAAGAATGTTTCCAACAAATTGAGTATCCTGGAAATCACCTGAGGGTCTGCCCTGCAAAGCAGAATCACATCATCCGCATATAAGAGATGAGACAACTGCATCTCCCGGCATTGATAATGATATTGAAATAAGCTATTACATTGAGTCAAGCGAGCCAGTAATCTGGATAGGCCTTCCATTGCCAAAGTAAACAATTCTGATTTACAATATTTACATTGACGAAAAATTACAAATTAATTATAATATATTCAAATATTTAATAAGCTAAAAATACATTAAAAAAACTTTACCTTTAAATTATCACTCAGAACTCTTAAGATAAAATCGTGAAAAATTTTTACCGTCAATTTTTTAGTTGAAGTATATTAGATTCATATGTTGATGAAAATAAAAAACATAGAGTATAAAAATTATACTCAAATGCTTCAAAGGTATTTATAAATTTAACAAGTTAATGTTATATAGCTAATAAAGGAAACTATTTAGCTTCCAAGATTAAAAAACGTTAATTTTCTCGGTAAGTTTTTTATTAGTTAACATTATCTCCTACTTCTCCTCTGACTGACAATTAAGGATTTACTACCCTTTTAACTGAAAAAAAGCCAAAAAATGTTGCTGAAATACATTGAAGGTGGGCCCTTCACCTGCCTAGGGCCGGCACTGGATCGAAGCTTGGTTTGTAGTTTTCAAGTACTCTTCGTCATTGTCTAATTTCACATGAATGCCGAAGTTTTCCAATCATACGGGAGACAATTCCAAATAGGTTTTTGTTTGTGATCCAAAACTTACTATTGGCAATGTGATATTCACATGGAATGATACGGAATGAGCTTTCTTAAAGCATATTATAAACCATGACATATCCTACAAGATTAGTATTAAAAAAAGATTCAATAATATGGTAACATATTAGCTGTTACCCTTATTCTGTTCTTATTTTATTTTATGAACATTTATCTATTTAATAAATAAGACTTACAAATTCTTGATAAGAATTATACCTTATTTTACAAGATTTATTATATTGAGAAAGTTTTGCATAGATTCAATATGCAAAATGCCAAACTTGTTACTACTCCATTAGCTGCACATTTCAGACTTTCATCTGCACTATCTCCTAAATCAGATAAAGATATTGACTACATGTCGCGAGTCCCATATTCTAGTACAATTGGATCTCTCATATATATATATGTTATGGTATGCGCACCTCCAAATTTATCGTATATTGTTAATGCAGTTAGTAGATATATGGCGAATCTAGGTAAAAAAAATATTGGAAAGCAGTTCAGTGAATTTTGAGATACTTGTGTGACTCTAATAATGTTTGTTTGAAATTTAGGAGAACTAGTCAATGGTATAATTTATCCAAAAAAAAAACTAGTCAATGGTATATATCATGCCATTGACTATACTATGTTATACTATGTTCATGGATTGCCTCGTAAACTCTAATAAGGATGTGGAATTGCCCTGCTGTAGTGGAATTATGGACAATTGGTTGGGAGATGATGAAGTGGTAGCAAGCATGTTCAATAGACTTCTTGACAATGTTAGGCTTTACCATGAAAGATCATTCTACTAAGAAATATATGTAAAGGTGAACAAGTACTATGGTAGGGAATGGAATGTATGGAAGGCAAAACTAAAGGGTAGTAAATCCTTAATTGTCAGTCAGAGGAGAAGAGGAAGTTAATGTTAACTAATAAATAACTTACCGAGAAAGTTAACGTTATTTAATCTTGGAAGCTAAATAGTTTCCTTTATTAGCTATATAAAGTTAACTTGTTAAATTTATAAATACCTTTGAAGCATTTGAGTATATTTTTTAGGCAAAACTAAGACATGACTTCTTCAACGGTCCGTGGGCATTAATATCATTTTTAGCTGTTGTCTTCTTGCTGCTCCTCACAATTCTGCAAACCGTGTATTCAGTCCTTTTCTTTCATCATTTGTGAGGATCTAGTCCAAATTTACTTTTCTTGTTCTGTTATGGACTATATAACAAGTTGTTTGTATGCTACTAGTGTGATTGAAGCTTGGTTTGTAGTTTTCAAGTACTCTTCGTCATTGTCTAATTTCATATGAATGCCAAGGTTTTTGCTTTTTATATAAAACTTACGATTGGCAATGTGGTATTCACGTGGAATGATAGGGAATGAGCTTTCTTAAAGCATATTATCATGACTACCCTACAAGATTACTATTAAAGAAAGACTAGATAGTAAGATAGCTCTATTGATGATAACTTTATTATATCAAGATCATGATACCTTAAAGAAAGACTAGATAGTAAGATAGCTCTATTGATGATAACTTTATTATATAAAGATCATGATACCTTTGGTCTTCCTCCTTGAAAAAGTAAAGTTGGAGCGAGTCAATGTCATTCATCTTTTTTAGTGATATGTTCTTTTTTATGTATTTATATATTAAAATTGAGCAAAGATATTAATGAGGAAGAACAAATAAGATCCAATAGTATGGTAGAAATTAATATACGCAAAATGAAATTATCAATTATAGTTGAAAAGTAGAGAATAGAGAGCATATATTAAGGTCGAGTAATCAAGCAGATATGACAATTTAAAACTTGTGTAAAAACACATAAGTAAATAATTATATCTTCAATTATTAAAAAAAATGACAAGAAAAAAATAAGTAATTCCATAAACAAAGATTAAAAATAACTATCCTGCAAAAGGAAAGGAGATGGCTAATAGTTATAATTTGGATGGTCAATAGTTCACACTACTTTATCTACATATAAAAATATTATTATGTAAATTATACCTAATAATTTAATAATAATTGCATTAAATGAATATTAAACACTTAATAATCAACAACCAAATATACCTTCATTATCAAATATTTTTTTCTAAATATTTTTTAGATAAGTGACTGGTCTCCTACGTATCGATGCTTATATTAATATAAAAATTAAAAACACAATATAAGATAAGATAATATCATAAAACATAGACAAAATTGATATATCATAAATAATAAAGTTTACCCTCAATATCTTCATCACCTAACCAACTTCAGGCATACATAAGGGCTTCCACAGTTCTAGGATGAAATCAAGCATAATGAGGATTAATAACTTGACTACCAGTACTAAAAGCAAACTTCAAACCAACAATAGATGTTGGAATTGCTAAGAGGTCTCATGCAATTTCTTGTATGATTGGAAAATTATTTTCATGGTTCTTTTACCATAGCAATACATCAAACTCCCACCTTCAACTTTGGTTGAACTATTTGCTGTCAAATATTTGTCTAATTCCATTATACTATAAGAATTCCTACCTTGTTTTTCAAGAATTTTGTAAATGAGGGTTTCACACTAGTCTTAGAAGAAGCTGAAGTTGAACCTAAACTTAAACCTGAAGTTGGAGTTGTGCTACAGTGATCTTAATTTTTTTACAATATTAGTTGATAATCATTAAACATATCATACCATAATTATTTAATGATATCAACATGCTCTTTAGCCTAATCACTACATAACATGTCATAATAAATATAAATCCCTCCATCTTGTATCTTGGATCCTAGAGAGAAATGGCTGCCATAATATGTCTGACCATATACTAGTAAGAATTGAGCTTCTCCGTCATCTACTTTGCCATATCCTAGATTACCTCATTTGAATCAAATATCCAATTAGATAAAGTTTTTTTTTATATTGTACATATTGCTAAAACAATTGTATGAAGTTTGATATTTTGTTTCTAAGAACAAAGCAGTAGTAGTATAAAATATTTCCAACTTTGCACAAAGTTCTTTAGCCAACTCCCATTGCTCTTCTATAGGCCAAGAAGTATACTAAGAATCTCTTTGTTATCCTAATAAGCACCTTAACATATTGGATTGCCGACTACAACATATTAAAGGTTGAGTTCCAACTAGTAGGTCAATTCAACACCAACAAATTTGTCCACAGAATGCATTGTCTTCATGCAGTTTCTTAACAAATCTTAACTTTTTTTGGTGTTGCACTCCAATATACTACACTATCTTAGATCGACTATAGTATTTCCTTTATTATCTCCAACTCATTCTTTATAATCAAATTTAGAATATACACAAAATAACGTATATAGAATAACCTCCTGCTATCCATCAAGCTCCTAACCTAACTTATTCACCTTTTCATATCATCACATCATTTATGCTATAATTATTGAGTGTTAAGATAGACAACTTCTTGTCAATATTCTAATCCGTTAAGCAATCGACCAATACGATTGTCAATCTTTTGCTTCTATATGGTGTCGTTACATAAATGAACCTATCATTTGCAAATATGAAAAAAAATCAATCATAACATAATCAAACAATAAATGGTAAGAATATTAAATAATATAATTTACCTCAGTGGTCTACTGAGTAGAGTTTAGTCGTCATCAATATAATGCTTCATCACTATTATATAACCCTTATTTTGGTTACCGAATGTCCACATGTTCATTGTGATGGCAACCCATCCTTCAATGCTTGACAACATTTTTAATATTTCTTTCTTTTGATCCTTATATACCTTCAAAATGTCTTTTGTTAAGGTATCTTAAGTTGGGATCTTAAAGGTTGGTTAGAGTAAGGTAAGGAATATCCTAAAATTTTTGCTATCAATTATAAAGAGTGGATGTTCATCCCTAAAGACCAGTACTAGCTATTAAAAACCTTGATCTATTACTTTCATAAGTTATAACAGTTATTTCATTCTTCCCTCTCATTAAGTTAGGGGGTTAAAAAATTTGATCTTCGGATACTATCTTCTTTCTATTACACAAATCCATATATTTCTTTAAATGAGTTGTTCCACCTTTTGAACTCTCGACCAACATCTTGTGACAATATTTACATTCATCCTTCTCTCCTTCTCCAATTGATCTAGTCTTATTAAAGTGATTCTAAATATCACTTCTTAATAAACATGTTGTACTTAGATCTTTTCAAAAATCTATTGTGTAGTTTTTATCACATGAAAAATTTAGAATTTAAAGTATAATAGACATGACTATGTTCTTGATGTATATAAATATAGTATTATCTATATTGGGCTATATTACTATTAATGGAAATGAATAAAAGTAAAATACTCTTGAAGACCTTTTATCAAATAGTTACGAAGCTTTGATGAGGAAAGCGTTAAAGGTCATTAGGAGGAAGCCAACTCATATACAAGTAAAAAAGACAGATAGTAAATCATCTTCGAAACACAACCCATACATCAAATGCATAATTAAGAACTCACAATAAACACCTAAAGATATAAGTTAAACTTAGCACAACTTCGTTTGTTTATAAAATAGAACAAAAGAACAATACCGATTCAGTTAATGAATGTTCTTTAACAGTGATGACCACAATACAGAACCCAAATAGAAGAGAGGAGACAGTGGTTTGCAAGTTGGAGGATTTTGAGAAATGTTGACGACTTGAACGAGAATAGAGTAGCCTTTTATTGTGGTTGTGATTAAAAACCTAATACAAAACGACATCATTTTTCTTGTTTAATGACACAATAGTCGTTTCTTGTTTACTGTAGTTGTTTGGAAGTACTATTAATTAATTTTCTACGATCTATTATATTTGGTCGACAAACGTTAGATGTAGAGACTAATATATGGTTCGTCACCAAAGCCCGCGGGTTCATATATAATTTTTTATAAATTTATTTTCCTATTCCAAATAAAACATAATTTGAATTAATTATTCAATTGAAAACTATTTCCAAATTAATTTGTTGACCCTTCAAATAAATTATAATTGACTTACAATTTTCAGAAAATTATAGATCTTAATTATTATAATTTAAAAAATTAATTTAGAAAATTATACAATTTGATTATTATAATGTAGAAAAACTAATTTTTAAAAATTTAACCAGACATTCTAATATTTAATGTGTTACTATTTCTAACACATCATTACAAATTACTGTTTTGTTACATAATAGTCTATTTAATTTTGTTTATCTACCAAATTAAAATTAAAGATTAGTCATTCCCAAAATTAAGAAAATGAAGAACAATTGCATATATAAGTGAGAAGATAAATTTTACATTTTGTATGATGTATTAGGAATACCTCATATATATTAATCAATTAAGAAAATTAAGAAAGTAAAGAGATTGCTTCAGTTTTGGGCTGGAAATTTGGTAGCAAATTGTCTACCATTTGCGACTAAGTGTGGTGGTTGATCGCAGAAATGGTCTTCTATGACTAAACTTACTTCGTCGCAAAAACCCTCAGGTATTTAAATTAAATGTATCTTTTTATACAAATAATAAGGTTAATGGTAGATTAAGGACTAAAGGGTATATGTTGTCATGTTAGTGATGAATTTGGTAAAAAATCAAATGTGGTTTGCATTCCTTATTAATTCAAGTAATAACAAAAAGAAGAAACAATTTTTTAAAAATTTCCCAATTTTATTTTGTTTATCTACCAAATTAAAATTAAATATTAGTAATTCCCAAAAATGAATCAAATCAAGAACAACTGCATATATAAGTGTAAAAGACAAAATTTTCATTTTGTTATTTGTAATAGGAATACCTAATATATGTTAATCAATTAAGAAAATTAAGAATGTAAAGAAAATGCTTAGGTTTTGGCGACGTTATGTATAATAGGTAGCGAATTATCTCCCATTGGCAATGACAGTTTTGTTCGTCGCAGAAAGGTGAACAGGTTAAAATAAATAAATGGGACGACGTCGTCCCTGGGATATAAAATTTTTATTAATCATTTTAGCAAAAAGAAAATTTTTATTAAAAGGTTTAATATTGGCGATGATTTATCAATTTGGTAGCAAAATGTTGTATAATTTACGACGATATTTGATTTTCGTAGCAAACGTTTAACATTTGGCGATGAAATATAGATTCGTTGCCAAACGTACCGGATGAGAAAAATTAAACAGATGCTAGGATGATATCGTTTGTCGTACGTCGTTTATGGGGCGATAAACGAAATCGTCCTAGCGTCTGTTTAAACACAAAGGTGCCAAACCTCCTTCTTCCCTCTTTCACTTATCAGCCCCCTTCTCCTTCGTTATTTCAAAACCCACGTTGCATTTTTGCCCTATCTTCGACATTGTAAACGAATCTTCTCCCTGCGTTTGCTCTCTTCATTTGGTGAGTAATGTTGACCTTTTTATTTTGTTATTTCATTGAAGTCGAAAAAAGTATAATGGTTTTGTGTTATGTTTTTAGTTTGTTGTCGATTTATTTGAATTTATTGGCAATGATAATGGTTGAGTTGTGCAAAAGTTCTGTTATTGTTGTTGAAGAAAGGGAAAACATACATTTTTTATTGTGTCCTAATTGTCATTATGTTTTTATTCTTATTTCTCTTTAAAATTTTTAGGTTATTAAAGGTGGTCTAATATTTATGATCATCGCTAGAATCATTACGTACCATATAAAGCCAAATATGATATCATTTTTAGGGGTTAGGGGTTTACAACCACCAATCTTGATAAAGGGATGACAAGGATGATATGAAAGCAAGTATAGGAAGCTGAAGATTCCATTTTCACTTTTCAAACTTAGTTAATTCATAATCCACACGTAGTGGGGAGATAGGCCACTTTCGGCTTCAGATACGCAAATAACATGAACTACCCTTCTTATCTTCAGTGTTTTCACTTTCTAAGTTTCAACCTTTCCCAAGTCAAGTGGGATCATTGAAGTTCCCATAAGTAAAACCAATAAAAGAGTTAACCAATTACAATGTCATTATGTAATAGAAGAAGTTAAACAGACAAAGCAATCAAGAAACAACTCAACATAGTACAGACATAGGATGATATACAGGCTGGAAACCAGTGATGCAGCTTCAATGAGGCTTATCAGCGAAAAATTTCACATGCCTAGGAGCGACAACGAGGACTCCGTTTCTCGATTGAGTTAGATGTCTCATCGAAAATGGTCAACTGAGTACGTTGAAGGAGTTAAGAGTTTCATGCAATTTATAAGAGATCAAATGGGTGATGAATTTAGTATTTGTTGTCTATGCATCGATTGCTTAAATATCGACTTCCAAAGTCAAGATGTGGTATATAATTACTTGCTAATTCGAGGCATAGATAAATTCTATACTCCATGGCTTTATCATGGTGAACGTAAGGAAGCAAGTTGTAGTAGAATTGGTGGTACATGTTATGATGACAGTAACAATAATGATGTAGAAGATTGTGATGTGAATGATGATGGTGATGATGGGATTTACAAGATGTTAAATGATTGTTAGAATTTTATGGAGACTATGAATGAAACAAGAGTGCCTAACAAAATTGGTAGTATTATAGAAGATAATTTTGGGAAGTTATTGAAAGTTGCTCGAGAACAATTATATCCGGGGTGCTCTAATTTCTCACAACTATCATTTGTTGTGAAGTTGTTGCATTTGAAGGTTTATAATAAATGGAGTAACAAGTCCTTTGACATGTTAATTGACTTACTAAACGATGCATTACCTATTGGACACAAGTTGTCGAAATCTTACTGTGATGCAAAGAAACTGTTAAAGGACCTTGGATTGGGATATATTTCAATTCATGCTTGCAAGTATGACTATGTTCTTTTTTGGAAAGAAAGTAGAGATCTTCAAAAGTGTCATATTTATGGTACATTAAGGTGGCAGGTGGATGATGGGAGAGGGAAAAAGATACCGAATAAAATCCTTTGATACTTTCCTATTAAACCACGATTACAAAGACTTTTTATGTTAACAAAAACAGCCATAAATATGAGGTGGCATAAAGAGAAACACATTGATGATAACATTATGCGTCATCCAGTAGACTCAATGGCATGGAAAGAAATTGATAGAAATTTTCCATAGTTTTCACAAGATTGTCGTAATGTTCAACTTGGATTGGCCTCAGATGGATTTAATCCTTTCGGTAATATGAGTACTTTTTATACCATGTGGCCGGTGATTCTAGTCCCATACAATTTACCTCCATGGAAGTGTATGAGGCAGCCTTTTATGTTGTTGTCTTTGCTTATTTCAGGACCTACTGTTCCTGGTAAAGATATCGATGTATACATATAACCATTAATTGATGACTTAAACGATCTATGGGAATTTGGATTACTAACTTTTGATGTTATTGAAGGCGAAACATTTATAATGCATACTGCTATTTTCTGGACTATAAATGATTTCACAGCTTATAGGAACTTGTCTGGGTGGAGTACTAAAGGGTATATGGCTTGTCCTTTATGTAACCATCAAACATATTCAATGAGGCTACAAAGTAAAATATGTTATATGGGTCATCGTCGTTATTTGAAAAATGGGCATAGATGGCGAAGAAGTAAACTATTTAATGGCACAGTGGAATTGAGTAAAGCTCTAATGTAGTTGTCTGGTAATGATATTGTTTACCAACTATCACATTTAGGTGACATTACACCTGGCAAACACCCAAGTAATAGAAAGAGAAAGAGAAATGATGTCGAACTGAATTGGACAAAAAAAAACATATTTTTCAACTTGTCATATTGGAAGGAATTACTATTGAGGCACAATCTTGATGTCATGCATATTGAGAAATGGGATGTCTACATTTTTATAGCAAGACCCTTGGCATCCTAAAGGTATTTTGAAGGACCTATTAACCCCTAGAATGATCAATGGATCGGAATTACCGATGAATGTAAAGTTGTTGAGATTATCAGGAATAATGTGTGGAATTGGCAGGAGGCCACATTACAAACTATACGAACCCTACCGCCCTTACCATATTAACCACAATGCTTCCGACTTGATAGATTGGAATGGCTAGCAAGTCCCTCCAAAACATACACAAATGCCTCAGTCTACTCCATATTGAGACCTCCCAATCTTTGTGTCCCCTGGTATAAATTAGTCTGGCATAAAAGAACTAACCCAAGGTATGCTTTCATCCTATGGCTAGCTTTCCTTAATAAGTTGCAAACAAGGGACAAACTTCTCTTCTCATATGTCCCTAATCACTGCTCCTTGTGCTTCTTGGCTAATAAGTCTATTGGCCATCTGTTCTTTGAGTGTGCTTACTCAAAAACAGTATGGACGCATTGTCTAGAACATTTTTAGATTCACTTGTCAAATATGACAAATCTTTAAGCCCTCCTAAGCTGGTTTAATCACCCATCAAACAACATAAATACTAACCTCAACCTTCTTCCCATTATCCTCTCTGTGACTGTTTATAACTTTTAGTCCGAAAGAAACCATCAAACTTTCAAGGAAAAAGCTGTGGAAGTTGGGAATTTGAACACCAGAGTGGTCTTCCAAGTTATGGAAATTCTCAGCTCAAACATTGAGGAAAGGTAAATATTGGTTGAGATTATTTTCTTTAATTGTTCTATTTTGCAAGTTTTCTAGTTCTGGTCAGTTCTTGATCGGAGGAGAGTCCGTACTCATTTGTTGATGGAAAAAGGGCTTCCTCAGTAATTCACCAAAGGATATACCACCTTCAGTAAAATGGAAGAATGTAGCTAAGATGCTTAATCTCATGCAATGTGGATGTGAATTTCTGGGTTTGATACGAAAATGACTGTTTATTTCAAATTATTTCTTTACTTTGGTTATCTGTACATGTTTGTGTTTCTAGTTAAGATAAGCCTTCCTACAAGGTCATCTTGGATGGTAGATATGTATAGGCGTGATGCGGTGATTGGTTCGATTTATGAGGAACATTTTTGTAAAGTTCATCATGTTCTTAGGTTAGGATGCTCTTTTGGTTTGGGAAGGGATTGACTCCAAGGAAAACCCGTGCTTATGCATAACTACTTTTGATTTATTTAAATTTCTGATTTACCAAAAAAAAACATTTGTGAGTCCATTTTAGGGACTGCCATGGGAATTGATGGGAAATCCGAAGACATAATTAGGCCTAGACTTCACTTGGAAGACATGAATATTGGAAAGGACTTGCATTTGAAAAGAAGAGATGATGAGTCATACGTTATTCCCCTTGCTTGTTACAACATGTCAAAAAGTGAGAAACAATCATTATGTTAGTTCCTCCAATCAGTCAAATTTTCTAATGGGTATGCATCAAATATAGGTCGTTGTGTGAATGTTAAAGAGGGAAAAGTGTCAGGGTTGAAAAGTCATAATTGTCATATACTTTTGCAACGATTACTTCCTGTTGGAATACATGGGTGTTTGTCGAAGGATGTGTTCATTACTTTAGGTCAATTGAGAGAGTTTTTTAAACAATTATGTTACAAGACACTTAAAGTTGAAGAGCTTGATAAAATGGAAAAAGACATAGCATTGATTCTATGTAAGCTTGAACTATTATTCCCCCATCATTTTTTGATGTTATGGTTCATTTAGCAATTCACTTACCATATGAAGCAAAAATTTGTGCACCAGTTCAATTTCGATGGATGTTTCCAATTGAAAGTTAATTCATATTAAATTCAACAAGTTTTTTCTATCTTATTTGTTTGTTAACAACTCCTAAGCTCATAACTAATTATGTTCAGGATTTTATGCTCTCTTAAGCATTATGTATGTAATAAAGCTCGACCATAAGTGCCTATTGCAGAGGCTTATATAGCAAATGAATGCTTGACTTATTGTTTAATGTACTTAACTGATGTGGAGACAAGATTTAATTAACCAGAATGTAACTTTGACTTTCATGACAACGCTGGGTTGTCTATTTTCTCCCAAAAAGTTAAGTCACTTGGTATGGGTAAATATGTGAAGTTAACTAAAGACGAATTTGAAATCGCCCATTGGTATATTTTGAACAATTGCCAGAAAGTCGATACATACATGGAGTACATATATTCCTTTTCATTCAAACAATCATATTACAATTTTCTTCATTCAGTCTGGGATCCTACTGTCGTTGTCTTTTTTAAATAAAGAGCACAAAGAGACAATTCACGGCAAAGGGATTATTAATATTGAAGAAAGACATAGGCAGAAGTTTATATCATGGTTTAGGAATCGAATAAGTTACATATTGATTACATATTAAGAATATATGATAATATGTCTCATCCTTATATTTATTTTCAATTTTTCGTACAAATGATACAGTTACATAACCGTAACGTGCAAAAAGCAACAACAACATTATATAGTTTGGCATGTGGACGTCATATTTATGGGAAAAAATACACAAGTTGCATTGTTAATAAGGTGAGATTTCACATAAAAGATCGAGATAGTCAAGTTAAAAGTCAAAATTGAGGGGTTATCGTTGAAGGATCTCATGACAACGAAATCATTGATTTCTACGATGTCATCTGTGAAATAATAGAATTGCACTACATCAAGGATAAGAAGGTTGTTCTACTTAAAAGCAAATGGTTTGATATAACTGACATGAAAGTTCACAGGCATATTACTAGCATAAATGTTAGTTAGTAAGACATGGTATGATAATGATCTTTTTTTCCTTGCAAGTTAAGTCAATCAAGTTTTCTACATCAACGATACTGTATTGGGTAGCAATTGGAAGGTTGTTCAAAAGTTTCAACAAAGGAATATCTTTGATTTTTGTGAAAGGGATATTGTTCATTTGGATGAGGCTGCAGATGAAGTTTATCAAGAAACTGGATTGGAGTTCAATAACGAAGGCATTCTAGTAGAAGATGCGGATATATCATCATTCCATAGGAGAGATGTCAATCCCAACATAGTTCAACTAGATGAAGTCCAAGCTCATCTTACCTTACAAACAGATGAAGACTATACTCAGGATGACTTAAATGACAATGTGATACTTTGCTCGAAAATATTAGGGATGAAGAATCCAATGATAATGTACTTAATGCTGATGATTTTCAAAATCTTGATCATGATGATTGAATGTAAATAAATTGTTTGGATAGTTTGAAATGTTATGTTCATAATTGCCTTATGTTGTTAATGTTTTACTTATATTAATTTACGATGACTAGATGCATATTTTTAATGTTTCACTTATGTTTGTGTGGAATGTTATGCTGAATGTTTAGTATTTGACTACTGATCTCCTTATATTCATGTGGAATATTGATGTTTGAGTTAAGATTATGCATTATCTTCATATTTTGTTTTAGTTGTTCAATATAATGGCACCTGGTAGAAACAAGGGAAAGAGAGTGCAAATATCGAAGAAGTACCGCCCCCCCCCCCCCCCCCCACAACAACCAACTCAATCTCGAATAAAGACAGTCAGTAACAACATTTACCAACATCGTCTATTAGTCTTAAGGGATCTTCAGGTTTATTGTTGTTAACCAAACATATTTACATTAATGCTGAAATTACTTATTATATGTTTAGTGTGTTGTTCTTATTATAATGTTTTTGTTTTCAGGTTCCAATACTGGCATTAGGAAACGAGGTAGAGGTATCACAAAAGGAGTTGAGTTGCAACAGATAAATGTTGCAATAAATAGCAAGTCGTTTGTTACCATTGACCCCACGCAACGTCTCTCTATAGATAAGATACAGTCTGCAAAATTGTCCAGTGAGTTAGGCGTCGTTGTGAGGAATGAATTGCCTTGCCTTCAGCATGCAAGGCAGAAGAAGGAAGACAACTTGCTCCAAAATGCTTTGGACAAAGTTTCGGTAATATTTCAATTCATTTGATTATATGTATTACGATTTTACCTAACAAAAACAGTAAGTTAACTTATATATGTTCTTCACAGATGAAGCTCAATATCGTTGATATCAATAAGCCTGAGGTTTCAAGCTATGTTAGTTCACTGTTGAAACAAAAGATGAAGGATCATCGATATGGACTTCATAAATATTACCAGTCTTTCCCTTCTAATGAAGAGACAAAGAGACAAGTTCTGAAACGGGTGACTCTAGTAAATTGGAGTGAAATGTGCGATTATTGGGCCTCTACAAAAGTTCAGGTTTGTTTTATTTCTTTCATATTTCCTTCCATTAATTTTTTTTATACATTTCGTGACTACTTCTCTTAATTTAGGAAAAGTGTGAGAAAGTCAAGGTGAACAGAGTAAAAATGAAGATTCCTCATAACACCAGCTCCAAATCATTTGTTGTCGTCCAACAAGAATTTGTAAGTGTAACGTTTTCAACTTATTCTTCTATTCTTAATACAATAAATTCTATTATCTTCTAATTTTTTTAATTCATATAATAGAGTTAAACTCAACTCCAAAGACAAGAGTATGATAGGATCATACTATACAAGCTAACACACTACAAGGAAGGTGAAGGCTGGATGCCTGAAGAGGCACAAAGTAATTATGTATGTACAAAGAAATTAATATTACAGTTTATTTTTTTATGTAATACTAAGTAATAATTTTTTAGTTAACTCGATTTTATAATTTAAATTGTAGGATAAGATACAGGAGTTATTGCAGATATCATTGTCTCAGGGAAATAAGCCCAATGTCGATGAAATTTGCAACAATGTCCTTGGTATAAGATCGGGATATATCAAAGGTCTTGGGTATGATCCCATACCCAAGCTTATTGGTGCATCTTCGTCACGACCAGCATATGTCACGATGCTTCAAAAGGAGAACCAGTCACTGAAGACTAAGTTACAATTTACAGAAGAGAAGCTAGATCGTAATGTAAAAGAAGTGAACAAGCTTAAAAAGATGGTCAAATAATTACTTGGCTCAAACTATGTCAGCAGTAATGACGATAAGGAATCTTAGTTTGTTTATAAATTTTGTTCAAATTCTGTAATTAACCTGTAATTATTTTCTTTACAAAATGCATTCCATTTTTAATGTTTATTTTATTTTAATTGATTATTATTTAAACAATATGTCACCAACATTAATATAAAATGTAACTGATTTATATTTCAAACTGTCTTAAAAATTGTAATTAAATTAAATTTTTTAACAATTATAATAAAATTTATATTTAAAAATAAATGTTTGTCATTAAAAAGTATTAGCTACCAAAACAAAATCGTCACAAAATGTTATTACCTACGTTTACAAGAACGTCCCTAAAAACATTTACCTACAACAAACAATTAGTAGCTAAAACTATTCTGCTCCAAAAACAAAATCGTCAGTAAAAATAATTACCTACGACTATGGTTTAGTAGATAAAAACCTTTATCTACGAAACATATACGTCGCAAAATCCCATGTACGACGTTTTTGGTCCTCGTTGGTTATATATTTTTCCGACAAATATATTGTGTATCCAAAATCTTTTTGCGACGATTTCGAAAAAACGTCGCGGATATTGTTTTGTTACCCAGATTTAACGACTATTATGACGATGATTTTGTTTCATCACCAATTATTATTTCACACAATTTTTTAATATTTTGCGACATTTGAATTCATCGCCAATAACCTTATCTATTGTAGTCTGTAGAGACTACCATCTCGTCATTGGAATAAATTACACCAACTCAATAACCATGAAGACCAAGATCTTTTAAGATGTTGAACACAATATGAACTATATTCCGAACTTATGCCTTGTCACATTCCTTGTCCTTCAAAATCTCCATGATACTAATAAACCCTGGTGAGTCAAAAACAGTCTCGGAATAAATCTTATCACTGAAAAGATGAATGCCCTTTTGTGATGATGAAGTTCATAAGAAGATTCGATTCACTGTGGCTTATTTTATTCCCTCGAAGAATCTGAAGGGTTTGTAACCAACGCACCCTTAACTTTCAAGTTCCATTGTTGTGCCCCTTGATAAGCTTGTTCAAGAGTTGTAGTGATTTTGGAAGCCATTTGAGCTTGTAAGCTGAAAAGGTACAATCTCAACTACAGTTCTCCACTTAAGATCACGATCAAATCAGAAAAACATTAAAATAAATAAATAACAAGTAAATTAGATTACTAGCAACAGCCAATGAGCACAGGAAGATACACGCGACTAGG
Source organism: Erythroxylum dillonii (assembly GCA_032467995.1). Classification (NCBI taxonomy): domain Eukaryota; kingdom Viridiplantae; phylum Streptophyta; class Magnoliopsida; order Malpighiales; family Erythroxylaceae; genus Erythroxylum; species Erythroxylum dillonii. The sequence goes on along the minus strand of JANKYE010000001.1, from coordinate 3,211,426 downwards.
TTAGCATGGTGTAGGAAGCAGAAATGCATCGCTCGGTTTAGTGAGACAGAAGATGAGAGTCTCGTTAGCAGAAGCTGCAAAACAAAAGTCTTCTCGAAATTAGAGACTTGATGATAAGCTATGGTTTTGACATGCTCAGTTTAGTTTATTTGAAAAATTAACTATTTTAATTAATAACTTAACTTTTAATTAATGTTAATGAATATACATAATTTATTGTTTATACTTGGCAGTAGGAGCTCCTGGATCTACCGACAGATTTTTAAAAATGGAATCATTGACGTGATACTTAATTGACAAAAATTTAATTTCGTTAAAATTTCTATATTGAGTCTATTTTGAACATTTTAATACGATTAAACTTGGAACACTTTAATACATTATTTTAAAGTTACATTCTTTAAAACAAATTCAAGATTTAAATTGCAGTTTTGAGCAAATACTTATTTTTCTTAATGGTAGATTAAATTCTCTTAGAGATAGGGATGATAAATGAGTCAGCTTATGGGTCTAAGTTCAGATATTTTTAATTGATCGACTTATAGGCCTAGGTTAAGGTGTTTTTAATGGGCTGATCTAATTTTTCTAAAGAAAATGATATCATTTTGTTTAGAATAATTGGACCCTGAGCAGACCTGAGCCTGGACAGTTCAAGCTCGGACTCAATTAAAAAAAATGTTGCTCAGTAATTTTAATTTTAAAAAATTGGCTGGCCGACCCATGGGCTGGGTACTCAGAGAAGGAAAGATAATACTAAAAGTAAAAACAAGAAATAGAAGGAAAAGAATGACATGAAATAAAAGGAAATTGAGGGTAAATAGAAGTTAAAGAGTAGGATTATGGGGCTAATCAAAATAATTATCGAAGTGTTATAGGACTATATCTCCGCATTAATGGAATCAGTATCGTTGAGTTTTCATGGGACATACAACATTTAAAACATTTTTACTGATTCTCTATCTTAATTACCTTTCGCATTTGAGAGGCTAGAAAAATGTTAAGCCTATTTGTTTTGATTTATGTTTTAATTTTTGTTTTCAAATTAAAAAAAACTTTTTGATTGAGTTTTTTTTCTGTTTCTTTCAATTTTCAAAATTTATGAAGGCCACTAAAATGATTTTTGTTTTTTTATTTATTTTTCCATAATATGATTTTCTATCAACTAAATATGTATTATTTAATATATTTAATTATTAATAGGAATAATTTAATTTAGTAT
>JANKYE010000001.1:3196002-3210107 GCA_032467995.1 Erythroxylum dillonii | reverse complement strand
AAGCAAGTTATAATAAAAGTGGCAGTACATATTATGATGACAATAACAATAATAATATAGATGATTGTGATGTGAATGATGATGGTGATGATGGGATTAAACGAGATGTTAGACAATTGTCGAAATTATATGGAGACTATGAATGAAACAGGAATGCCTAACATAATTGGTAGTATTACAGAAGATAATTTTGGGAAGTTATTGAAAGTTGTTCAAGAATAATTATATCCGGGGTGCTTAAATTTCTCACAACTATCATTTTTTATGAAGTTACATTTTAAGGTTTATAATAAATCGAGTAACAAGTTCTTTAACATGTTAATTGACTTATTAAACGATGAATTACCTATTTGACACAAGTTGTTGAACTCTTACTATGATGCAAAGAAACTATTAAGGGACCTTGGATTGGGATATATTTCAATTCATGTTGTGTTCTTTCTGGAAGGAAAATAAAGATCTTCAAGAGTGTTATATTTGTGGCACATCAAGGTGGCAGGTGGATGATGGGACAGGGAAAAAAATACCAATAAAATCCTTCGATACTTTCCTATTAAACCACGATTACAAAAACTTTTTATGTCAATAAAAACAACCATAAATATGAGGTGACATAAAGAGAAACGCATTGATTATAACATTATGCGTCATCCAACAGACTCAATGGCATGGAAAGAAATTGATAGAAAGTTTCCATAGTTTTCATAAGATTGTCATAATGTTTAACTTGGATTGGCCTCAGATGGATTTAATCCTTTTGATAATATGAGTACTTCATATAGTAAGTGACTGGTGATTCTAGTCTCATACAATTTACCTCCATGGAAGTGTATGAATGAGCCTTTTATATTATTGTCTTTGCTTATTCCAGGACCTACTGCTCTTAGTAAGGATGTTGATGTATACATGCAACCATTAATTGATGACTTAAACGATCTATAGGAATTTGGATTACAAACTTTTGATATTGATGAAGGTGAAACATTTATAATGCATATTGTTATTTTGTGGACTATAAATGATTTCCCAGCTTATGGCAATTTGTCTAGGTGGAGCACTAAAGAGTATATGGCTTGTCCTGTGTGAAACTATCAAACATATTCAATGAGGATATGAAGTAAAATATGTTATATGGGTCATCATCATTATTTGAACATGGACATAGATAACGAAGAAGTAAACTGTTTAATGGCATAGTATAATTAGGTGAAGCTCTGATACAATTGTCCGGTGATGATATTGTTTACCATCTATCATAATTAGGTGACATTACACCTGGTAAACACCCAAGCAATAAAAAGTGAAAGAGAAATGATGTCGAGCTGAATTGGACCAAAAAAGCATATTTTTTAACTTGTCATAATGGAAGGAATTACTATTGAGACACAATCTTGATGTCATGCATATTGAGAAAAACATTTGTGAGTCCATTTTAAGGACTGTTGTGGAAATTGATGGGAAAGCCAAAGACACAATTAAGGCTAGACTTGACTTGGAAGACATGAATATTAGAAAGGACTTGCATTTGAAAAGAAGAGATGATGAGTCATTTCGTTATTCCCCCTACTTGTTACAACATATTAAAAAGTGAGAAACAATCATTTTGTTACTTCCTCCAATCAGTCAAATTTCTTAATGGGTATGCATCAAATATAGGCCGTCATGTGAATATTAAAGATGGAAAAGTGTTAAGGTTGAAAAGTTATGATTGTCATGTACTTTTGCAACGATTACTTCCTATTAGAATATGCAGGTATTTGTCGAATGATGTGTCCATTATTTTGGGTCAATTGGGAGAGTTTTTTAACTAATTATGTTGCAAGACATTTAAAGTTGAAGAGCTTGATAAATTGGAAAAAGACATAGCATTGATTCTATTTAAGCTTGAACTATTATTCCCCCATTGTTTTTTGATGTTATGGTTCATTTGGCAATTCACTTAACATATGAAGCAAAACTTTGTGGATTGGTTCAATTTTGATGGATGTTTCCGATTGAAAGGTAATTCATATTAAATTCAACAAGTTTTTTCTATGTTTTTTGTTTGTAACAATTTCTAAGTTCATAACTGATTATGTTCAAGTTTTTATGCTCTCTTAAGCATTATGTACATAATAGAGCTCGACCAAAAGAGTCTATTAGGGAGGCTTATATTGCAAATAAATACTTGACTTTTTGTTCAATGTACTTAACTGATGTGGAGACAAGATTTAATAGACCAGAACATAACTTTGATTTTTATGATGACGGTGGGTTATCTATTTCCTCCCAAAAAGTTAGGCCACTTGGTGTGGATAAATATGTAGAGTTAACTAAAGACGAATTCAAAATCGCCCATTGATATATTTTGAACAATTGCGAGAAAGTTGATATATACATGGAGTACGTATATTCCTTTTCATTCAAACAATCATATTATAATTTTCTTCATTCTCTCTAAGATCTTACTGTCGTTGTCTTTTTTAAATAGAGAGCACAAAGAGACAATTCGTGGCAAAGGGATTATTAATGTTGAAGAAAGACATAGGTAGAAGTTTATATCATGGTTTAGAAATCAAGTAAGTTTGATATTGATTACATATTATGAAAGTATGAGAATATGTCTTATTCTCATATTTATTTTCAATTTGTCATACAGATGATATGGTTAAATAACCGTAATGTGCAAAAAGCGACAACAACATTATATAGTTTGGCATATGGACCTCATATTGTGGGAAGAAATACACATGTTGCATTGTTAATGGGGTGAGATTTCACATATAAGATTGAGATAGTCGAGTTAGAAGTCAAAATTGTGGGGTAGTCGTTGAAGGATGTCATGACGACAATTTCATTGACTTCTACGGTGTCATCTGTGAAATAATGGAGTTGCACTACAACAAGGATAAGAAGGTTGTTCTACTTAAATGCAAATGGTTTGATCTAACTAACATGAAAGTGAACGGGCATACTACTAGCATAAATGTTAGTAAGACATGGCATGATAATGATCCTTTTGTCCTTGCAAGTCAAGTCAAACAAGTTTTCTATGTCAACGATTCTGTATTGGGTAGCAATTGGAAGGTTATTCAAAAGTTTCAACAAAGGAATGCCTTTTATTTTTGTGAAAGGGATATTGGTCTATTGGATGAGGATGAAGTCTATCAAGAAATTGGATTGGGGTTCAATAACGAAGGCATTCTAGTATAAGATGCAGATATATCATCATTCTATAGGAGAGATGTTGATCCCAACATAGTTTAACTAGATGAAGTCCAAGCCTATCTTATCTTACAAACAAATGAAGACTATACTTAGGATGACTTAAATGACATACTTTGCTCGAATATATTAGTGATGAAGAATCCAATGATAATGTACTTAATGATGATGATTTTCAAAATCTTGATCATGATGATTGAATATGAATAAATTGTTTATATTGTTTGAAATGTTATGTTCATAATTGCGTTATGTTGTTGATATTTTACTCATGTTAATTTACAATGACTAGATGCATATTTTTTATATTTCACTTATGTTTATGCGGAATGTTATGTCGAATGTTTAGTATTTGACTACTGATCTCCTTATATTCATGTGGAATATTGATATTTGAGTTAAGATTCTGCGCTATCTCGTTTTAGTTGTTCAATATAATAGCACCTGGTAGAAACAAGGGAAAGAGGGTGACAAGGACCGAAGAAGTTCCTCCCCCACAACAACCAACTCAATTCGACCCCATCGTTCAACAACCAAAAATTACATCATTGAATCAAGACAGTCAACAACAACCTTTATCAACATCGTCTATTAGTGTTGAGGGATCTTCAGGTATGTTATTGTTAACCAAACATATTTACTCTAAAATTACTTATTACATGTTTAGTGTGTTTTTCTTGTTATGATTTTTTTGTTTTCAGGTTCTACTACTGGTATTAGAAAATGAGGTTGAGGTATCACAGAAGGAGCTAAGTTGCAACGGATGAATATTGAAATGAGCAACAAGTTTTCTGTGACTATTGACCCCAAGCAACGTCACCCTTTGGAGAAGATCCAATTTGCAAAATTGTCCACTAAGTTGGGCGTCGTTGTGAGGAATGAATTGCCTTACCTTCAACATGCCAGGCAGTTGAAGGAAGACAACTTGCTCCAAAATGCTTTGGATAAAGTTTTGGTAATATTTCAATTCATTTGATTATATGCATTCCGATTTTACTTAATAAAAACAGTAAGTTAACTTATATGTGTTTTTTACAGATGAAGCTCAATATCTTTGATATTGACAAGCCTGAGGTTTCAAGCTGTGTTAGTTCACTGTTGAAACAAAGGGTGAAGGATCATCGATATAGACTTCATAAATATTACTAGTCTTTCCCTTTCGATGAAGAGGCAAACATGTTCCAAAACGGTTGGCTTTAGAAAATTGGAGTGAAATGTGTGATTATTGGGCCTCTGCGTAAGTTTAGGTTTGTTTTATTTCTCTTCATATTTCCTTCCATTAATTTTGTTTATACATTTCATGACTACTTCTCTTAATTTAGGAAAAGTGTAAGAAAGCTAAGGTGAACAGAACAAAACTGAAGACTCCTCATAACACCAGCTCCATATCATTTGTTGTCGTCTGACAAGAATTTGTAAGTGCAACGTTTTCAACTTATTATTCTATTTCTTAATACAATAAATTCTATTATCTTCTAAATTTTTAAATTCATATAATAAATTCAAACTCAACTCCAAGGACAAGAGTATGATAGGATCACACTGTACAAGCTAACACACTACAAGGAAGATGAAGGCTGGACATATAAAGAGGCACAAAGTAATTATGTATATACAAAAAATTAATATTACAATTTATTTTTTAATGTAATACTAAGTAATAAATTTTTAGTTAACTCAATTTTGTACTTTAAATTGTAGGACAAGATGCAGGAGTTATTGTAGACATCATTGTCTTAGGGGAATCAGCCCAATGTCGATGACATGCAACAATGTCCTTAGTACAAAATCGGGGTATATCAAAGGTCTTGGGCATGGCCCTAAGCCTGTTGGTGCATCTTCGTTACAACCAACATATGTCACGGCACTTCAAGAGGAGAATCAGTTACTGAAGACTTAGTTACAATGTACAAAAGAGAAGTTAGATCATAATGTAAAAGAAGTGAACAAACTTAAAAAGATGGTCAAATAATTATTTGGCTCAAACTATGTCAGTAGTAGTGACGATAAAGAGTCTTAGTTTGTTTATAAATTTTGTTCAAATTCTGTAATTAACTTGTGATTAATTTTTTATATAAAATGCATTCCATTTTTAATGTTTATTTTATTTCAATTTATTATTATTTAAATAATATGTCACCAATATTATTTATAAAATGTAACTAATTTATATTTCAAACTGTCTTAAAAATTGTAATAAATTAAATTAAAATTTTTTAACAATTATAATTAAATTTAAATTTAAAAATAAATGTTTGTCACTAAAAAGTATTAGCTACCAAAACAAAATCGTCACAAAATGTTATTACCTACGTTTATAAGAATGTCTCTAAAAACATTTACCTACAACAAACAATTAGTAGCTAAAACTATTCTGCTACAAAAACAAAATCATCAATAAAAATAATTAACTACGACTACAGTTTAGTAGATAAAAACCTTTATCTATAAAACATATACGTCGCAAATCCTATGTATGACATTTTTGGCTCTCATTAGTTATATGTTTTACCGACGAATATATTGTGTATCTAAAAACGTTTTTAGACGATTTCAAAAAAACGTTGTAGATATTATTTTGCTATCTGGATTTAGCGACCATTAGGGTAACAATTGTTTTTCGTCACAACTTATCATTTCACACAATTTTTTAATATTTAGCGTGTTTGAATTCGTTGCCAATAACCTTATCTGTTGTAGTGAACTTAGGCACATGTAATAGTAGAATTATTTACTCATAGCCTTTCTTAGTATTGGTTGTTACTCACCGTAGCGTGGTTTCTATCTTTAGATAATATTTCTACAAACTCTTCACGAACATTAAAATGCAGATGTTGGGTTCTCAAATAGCTTGAAAATATAGCCATAAGTTTATGTTGAACTTTATGCAAAAAAAAAGGTTACAAGTTTTTACCTCCCACCATTGCTAACCTTATGTAGATATATCTACTGCCTTTGATACACTAAGCTCTTCCAAACTCTATACACTCACTTTAGATGGTATATGTGCGTGAGCAGATGAGATGGGGACCTTATCGTTCTAAATTGTCCTTATATAGGTGATTTTCCATCAAACTCGTTATATAACTCGAGAAACGACTACTTGAAATCATGTTAACGTTACCAAGATTTAGTGTAACTATTGAAATTTACCAAGATTTAATGTAACTGTTGGATCACTCTTACATTCTCCCACTTGGTCCAACGATCAACTTGGCAAATGTTTCCAAATATTGCTTTATAAGAAATAGAATACATGAATCATGGTTATAAGTTCTCTACTAAGTGAGCACTATCTTCCATGTATTACATGTACAATCTTTTTTAACCTTATGTTAACCTTTTTTATGAGTAAATCCTATGTTTACTCTCAGTTCAAATATATGATCTTTCTTAGATAAACAATATGCATAGAAAATGAGATAATAATATAAAACAAGATTTCTCTAATGTAATGTATAATAAATACACGTATTTACTTCGTGCTAGTTTGCCTTTTCTCTTTCAAACTTGCATATTTCTTATATTGTCTCATTTGTATGTGGGTCTGTCAGAAACAGACTCTCTACTATGTAGGGGTAAGGCTGCGTATTATCAGACCTCTCCAGACCCTGATTCATTGCGGGACTTCAAACTGAATGATGATGATGATGACATAGAAGAACCTAATCCCATATTTACCATATGATCATTGAATTTTACTGGAGGCATGCTTTTTGTTAAGGAATCTGTAATGATCAATTTAGTGCTAATTTGCTTAATAGCAGCTTTCTTTTCCTTAACCCACTATCTAATGGTGTTGTACTTGAAGTCAATAAGTTTAGTTTGACTCCCACTTTTTTGTTCTTAGCAAAGAACACAATAGTTGAATTATCATAATAAATCTTTTTAGGTTGGAGCCCTAACACTAAACTCTTTATCCATATTCCATATGATATAGCCTCAAAATAGGACACAAATTCAACTTCTGTAGTAGAGGAGGCAATCAAGGTTTGTTTGGCACTCCTCCAACATACAACTCTACCAACTAACATAAAGATATAGCCTGATGTTAATTTTCATGAATCAATGCAACAGTATGATCCAAATATAAGTATCCAAATATTTCTAGATTGTCAGTTCAACTATATATGAGCATTTAATTCTTGGTACCCTGTAAATATCACATCACATTCTTAGCAATTATTAAATGGGCTAAGCCTATATTACTTTGATATCGGCTTAACATGCTTACAAAAAATGCAATGTCAGACCTTGTGCAAACTTGAGCATACATTAACCTTCTAACAACTGAAGCATATGGAACGTTTTTGATTCATTCCCTTTCTAGGTCATTTTGTAGACATTGGTCCAAACTGAACTTGTCACCCTTTATAATAGGAGCCACACTTGGTGAGCAATTCTTAATCCAAAATCTCTCTAAAACTTTGTTGATATAGATTTCTTAAGATAGACACAAAATTCTATAGAATCTATCTTTATGTATTTTAATGCCAATGATATAAGATGCATTACTCACATCCTTCATCTTAAAATTTTTATTGAAGAATTGCTTCACATTATATAATATGCCCTTATCATTGGTTGTAAGCAAAATGTCATCAACATATAGGACAAGGAAACAAATCTTACTCCCATAGACCTTCTGGTATATGCATTCATCTATAATGTTCTCTTCAAAATCGAATGTTAAGATAACATTAAGGGAAACTTTAGATACCACTAATGAGAGGCTTGTTTCAACCCATATAATGATTTCTTAAGCTTACAAACCAATTGTTCACCACTACTAGAGGAGAATCCTTTAGCTTATTTCACAAAACCTCTTCCTCTATATCACTATTAACAAATGTGGTTTCTACATCCATTTGTTGCAACTCTAAATCGAAAGATACAACCAATGCTAAGATTATACAGAGAGAATCCATTTTAGATATAAGAGAAAAGGTCTCGATATAATCGATCCCCTCCTTTTGATTGAATCCATTTGCCATGAGTCCTGCCTTGTATTACTCAATATTGTCTAATAATTCTTTCTTAGACTTAATGACCCATTTACGTCCTATAAGTCTTACCCTATTGGGTAACTCAACAAGGTTTTATACATCGTTACTCTTTACGGAGTTCATCTCCTCTTCTATGGCATTATACCATAAGAATGATTCTTACATCTCATAACTTTTGAAAATAATTCAGGATCATTTTCAGCTCCAATATTGAAGTCACTTTCTTATAGGTACACCATATCATCACTAGATACTGTTGATTCTCTTGCTATAGTAAATGATCTTAATGTTGTCTCAACATTCTAACTGGGAGATTTATGTTCAATTGGTTATTCGCTATTTTCACTTAATTCTTAAACAACTAGATCTACTATATTTTCAGCATCTTGTGGATTTTCTTGATTATTATTCATAGTTTGTTCAGTTTGAATAGCTAGTTGTAAAACATCCGATTTAACTTAAGGGACGTTATAAATGATAATCATCTTAGTACCTAAAATGGAAGGTTTAGTACTTGAATGTTCCTTCTTAAAAATTATATCCTAGAATTGATCCCTTCCACTATTCAATTCATTCTCAAGAAATTTCATATTTCTTGATTCCACAAATCTAGTGTGATGTGATGGACAATAAATCGTTATCCTTTAGACCTTTCGACATATCCAATAAAATACCCACTAGTGGTCCTTAGATGCAATTTCTTCTCTTGTGGTTTGTAAAATCTTATTTCAGACGGGCATCTCCAAACACGTATATGTTGCAAACTTAATTTCCAACCATCACATAATTCAAAGTACATTTTTTGTATTACTTTTGTCAGAACCTTATTTAATATATACATTACTGTTTTAAAAGCTTCAATCCAAAATGACCTAGAAAGCTTAAAGCTACTTAGCATACTTTGTACTGTGTCCAATAAATATTAGTTTCTTCTTTCACCCACACCATTTTGGTCTAGAGAACCAAGCATGGTATATTGTGCAACACTCCCATTTTCTTAAAGAAACTTTGCAAATGAATCAGGTGCTTGTCCACCTTCAATGTATCTACCATAATATTCTCCATTTCTATCTGATATAACAATTTTAATTTGCTTGCTGCATTTTTGTCTCTGCTTTAACCTTGAAAGTTTTAAAGATGTATAATGCTTTATTTTTATTATAAAGCATGTAGAGATACATATATCATGGGTAATCATTTATAAATAAGATGAAGTATTTATGACTAAATGAATATATCTAGACTGTAAATATTTGTACGTATGATCTCCAATATGGTTGAACTTTATGGGCACCTTTCTGTGTCTTATGGATCTAATTTTCCTTTACGTAGTCCATGCAGGTTTCAAAATCAGTAAAATCTAGAGTACTAAATATTCCATCCTTTTATAGTCTTTTAATTCTCTCTCTAGAGATATGTTTTTATGTTCGATGCCATAATATAGAAGAAGCTTCATTTGTAACACATCTTTAAAAGAGCTTATTGAATCTCTTCTTATATACAAAATCAGACTTAAAGAGATAAAAGAAGAAATGATCTGAGGAGAAAGAATTTAGCATTCGAAGTCTCAAAGAAAGAGTCAAGTGACACGGAACAGACGTCATCTATTGGAAGTGATGAAAAAGCTTTAATCATGAGAAAATTTAGGAAATTCTTGAAAAAGAACTCCTTGAGAAGAAGAGACTACAAAAGTGTTAAGATGGATTGAAAATGTAAATCAAATAATATTACTTGTTTTAAACGTAAGAAACCTAGACATATGATTTTTTAATGCCCTCTCATAAAAAAGTGACAAATATGAAATAAATCAAAAGAAGGGGAAGAGAGAAAAAGGCAAGAAGAAGGCATTCAAGGCCTTTACTTGGGAGGATACAAGCGATTCTGAAAGTAAACATGCAGAAGGAGATGTAGCTCATATGTGTTTCATAGCAAAAGATAATGATGAGGTACTCTCTTACTCTAGATCATATGCTAATTATGATAGTAAAATTGATTTGACATATGATGAACTTATTAAGAATCTTGAAATCATGAGCATGAAAAAGAAAAAGTTATCTAACTTTGCACACTAAAATTGTAGTTGTGGTGAGTTAGGATCGTATCCACATGGAATGTTTGGTTAATTTCTGTAAAAAAAACTAATTAATGCAAGGAAAATAAAAGGGGGTTTTGGGTTTTAAGCAATTTAGAAAATAAAGTAAAAGTAAACTAGCAAAAATAAATTACAGCAAAAAATCGAAAATGATTAAAGCGTCAAATATGAGTAAAGTTTTGTTTGAGGATCAATCTCGACCTAAACAATATTAAACATATCTCATCATCTAACGTCTTCACACCTCTCTTCTAACTATCGATCGGAGACTAATAATATGCTCTGCTAATCCCAATTTTCTCTTAGGTTGTATTTAATTAAGATATAGTCGTTAATTAAACCTAGCAATCGAATAACCTAGGATACGACCTCTATATTTAATTTGGCAGTCGCATTACGAAGTAAAAAATGATATATAGGTAGTAACCTCACACGTTCATGTTATCTATCCTAAGTTACATTGTTCCTAACGATTCAAGATCATTAGATGATACTAACAAACTTCAAATGTAACGATTACGAATTACATTCAACATTCTAGTAATAGGTTTGTAATAGAACAATTCAAATAACGTATTAAGATTATTTATACAAAAACCCAATTCAATTAACACAAACAACAAAAACAATCCAAAAAGAGAGTATTGACATTAACAAGATGAGATAGCTTAACCGTGACTCAGCATTGATTTCACCATCAAACCATCATCGGGAAGTTATCCTTCCATCTCCTTTTTCAAGCTCCAAGAATCAGCCATTATTGCCTCTTTCGGTGTGAAAGATGAAGAGAAAACAAAAAGAAAACCCTTCTATCTCGATGTCTCTTTTGTGCCATCAAAACATTACCTTTTATAGTTAAAAACTATGGTTAAATGGGACAGTTATCCCTTCTCACATCCGTGAGAATGGACTCACAAGTGTGATATGCTTTGTCACATCCATGAGTGTGTATGTCACAGCTGTGACTAGTGTGACACACCCATGACACACCTGTCATAGTTGTGACAAACCCTCTCATGGCTGTGAGAGACCTGTCATGACTGTAAGAGGTGTTGTATAGGTGTGAAAAGTTTCTCACGCCCATGCACACCAATGTGTGCCTATGAGAGTCTTCTTCTTTTGTTCATTACTTCACATTCTATCTTGTCTCTTATTCTTTCAATCCTCTTCTTCTTCTTGCTCTATGAATCAACAAAGTGTGGACATTGAGAAGATGGCTTCAATGAATATGCTTCTGATCACTTTAACTTCTTGACTTTCAAAATGTACCTAAAATCAAATAGGAGCTAAAGTGAGTATCTTAAGCATTTCTAAGGCATTAATCATTAAATGTAGTAAATCAAATGAATCAACAATTAAGCACATATCAAGTTCCCTACACTTAGCTTTTGACCATCCTCGGATAAATCGTCAAAATCAAAATCACAAACCAAAACTCTTACTCATTTTCCATATTTCCTAAGAATAGATAATCACAAGTAAAGATGAATGAATTTCAAAACCTATATCAATAACTCAACATTTAGAGCCTCTACTCATGATCATTTAACATTCATCACTCTTATAAACTGAGTAATCTAAAGGTAGACTCAGACAAAAGAAGTTTAAATAAGATATTTCCACGTGTAAACTTAAACACCATTCATAATCATAATAATCCACAACTTTGTATATCATTTCATTTCTTCACCATTAAAAGTCACACGCATAATTATGAATCAAAGGATTTTTCTAATATTATAATGTGGGCAAGGGTAAGGTAAGATGTACTTTGGGTAAATCAAGCTAGTGAAGTAAAAGTAATACTCAATGAGATATCAAGTGCACAAGTTAACATTCATTCAAAATTGGGTACCGTAAGCTATGATGAATACAACAATTACATTTCACAACTCAATTTAGCATTCACACCATACTATATGAACATAAAACAAAGAGTGTTCTATCCAAAACAACATCTACCTTATATGCAATATATTCAAACCACCCATTCAATACAACTTTATGAGGAAAGACTAATCATAAATAACTTTGCAAAACATATGTTATGAGAATTCATAACATGACATGTTAATAAATATAACCAACCCATATGTAGGCATACCCCCACACTTAGGCTTTTGTATAATCACAGTCATCAAGAATTAACAAATGCTCCACTAGCTTTAAGGGTTGGGTAGGACATTTGTTTAGGCTTAAAAGCATATAATGTGGTTTATATAAAAGAAAAGACTAATAAACCTAAAAGAGGTTTAACAAAGGAAAATTCATATAAATGGTAGGCTATTTACTTAATGTAGCTCGTTAATAACAAAGAATGCCTAATCATTTTCATGAAAATGCATGTGATAAAAATGTGGTCTTGAATAGAAAATCAAAGTAAAGTCAGGATGTACATGTCATAAAGGTGACATATAACAAAAGACAGTGATACTGATATTGATGTGTCTTTCTAATACAACTCAAAATCTCACTGGTTTTTGTCTAACACTAGTCACTGCTCTTCTAAGGATAATGCACATTAACCAATCATAACAGTAAAAATACATGCTAAAGTTGCCATTGATTTTTTTGTTGTCAATTCATACTCTAATTGTGACTATATAATTTTAAAAGCAACAAGAGACAAGAAAATTTTTTATTTTGTTTGTTTGATTTAGAAAATTGCCTAAGAAATCACATAAGCTACAATTAAGCTCAAAACATGCATAAAAACTAAGATCTCTACCCCCACACTTAAAACATACATCGTCCCCAATGTAACATCAAATGTAAGAAATAGAGCATTTCATAAAAATAGCAAATGTGAAAATGTAAATAAACATAAATTAATTTCTTTTAGGTTACTTCCCAAGCAACGCCTTTGTTTATTATCGTTGGCTGGACCACCTGTTGCTTTCATCAAGTGACATCAGTTACGTCTTCTATCATCAACAATTCCAAATCCTCCATTTGGAAGCCTTCATAATACGACTTCAAGCGATTACTATTTACTTTGAATGTTTTGTCAATTTTCAGACTTCGTATCTCTACTGCACCAAAAGAAAAGACATGAATAATAACAAATGGACAAACCTAATAGGAACGTACTTACCTAGAAATAATTTGAGATTGGAGTGATATAGTGACACTTTCTAGCCCACTGAGAAGCTTTTCCTCAAAATCATCTTATCATGAAATATTGGTTACAAACAAACTCTTATTTGACCTATTCCTATGGAAACAAAAATAACAAAACTTTAAAAAATAAGATATTCCTTGCTCTTCACGTGAGAACTGGTCTTCAAGCCAAAACGCCCTACCTAAGCTAACAAGTTCCACTCAAGTGTGCATGCCCATGCATGGAAACGACATATCAATCCTCCCCTCCTTTAAGTCCCTTGTCCCCAAGGGAGAAACAAGGATAACTCCTTGCAAGCCATCCCGCATCTTCCCAGGTTACGTCTTCTTCAAGCGCCCCTTGCCATTTAACCAATACTTCAAGTTTGGGTCTGTAACATCCTTTTTGGATTGTGCGTTACTGCAGCACCTTCTTTAGCTGGAGAAGCACTGTCTCGTCTTCAAAGGTTGGAGGAAGAGCAGAAGACGTCACCGAAGTTGCTCCCAGACACCTTTTAAGTTGACTAACATGAAAGATATTGTGTATGCGCGATCCCGAAGGTAACTCGAGTCGATAAGCAATAACTCCTATTCTCTTAAACACTGTGTAAGGACCGAAACACCTTGGAGAAAGCTTAAGGGAGGCTCGGAATGCAATAGAGGTCTGCCTATAAGGTTACAATTTGAGGTAGACGAGATTGCCC